>JAYJLV010002571.1:0-10433 GCA_036873485.1 Torymus texanus | reverse complement strand
GTCCACATGAAGTTTGAAAATGCTAGTTTTCGTAACCAAAAAATTTGAATGCTAGTTTTCGTATGGTACGTCGACATATACAATACTAGCTGCTAATGAGTTAATTAAATTTTCTATCTCTATGAATCATTTTACTATCAATTTTGTGAATGTCAAGGTTTTTTTTAGAAGTATTTATCATTTAATATTTAAATCTACATTTTCAATTATTTTTAATTAAATTTTATGATAGAAATAAAAAATAGATTAGAAATAAATAAAATATTCTAAATTTATTTGGTAATAGGTTAGTAAAATACATGCTGCATTTTTGAGAGTGATATAAATCATAAAAGCAAGAAAAACATAAAAATTCCCGACACCAGGAGCAGTGAATATAACTAATAGTGCCACAAAAATAGTTCTGTGATTTTTTCATGAAAAAGCAGCCTTCTGTAATGTTGGATAAATACATCTATATTCTGGATCAATCTAACAGCATACTAAGAGTATTGGATCATCCTCTTGAAAAGCGGTGCTGAAAGTTGATGGTGAATGAGCGAATGAATTTTTATTGCATCGTCTCTGGTGTTTAATTGTCGATTTGCTTCAATTAGATAAGTGTAGTTTTGAATTTTGTTGATAAAATTTTAATTTGACGATGCAAATAAACATCTAAAGGCTGACAAAATGGTGTACAATTTAGAGGAATAACTTTTAGCCTACAAGATGATTCTCCTTGTTCGTTCTTAAATTTCTCAAAAAGTTTGGCTTTTGAGTGTCCACTTCAAGAATCAAGAAGATATACAAAATCATTATGTTTTACATACGGTTCGAACTCATTAATATTGAAGTTTTGATCCAAGTTGGTGAAGCATTGAACGTAAAGTGTTCTGATACAAATTGCATAGATGCTTGCACTGCCCATATTTGTAGATCCTCAGTTGTAATATGCTCCTTTCCTTCACGAGCCTCTACAAATCTACCGTAGGTCCACTTCTTAATTGCTTAGCTCTTATTATGGATAGTACCGTCATTTACAATTTCTTTTTTCCACCTTTCCAGTTTATCCAGTTTGGCAACAAACTTTCCTTCATGAGCTTTCATTGTAGATTATTTCCAATTCGGATGCTCTATTTTGAGATTTTCAATCTCAATTTTCTTTTCTAAAGGAACTGTTTCAAATTTAGATTTTTTCTTGTAGGATTCGTAGTCACTGGAGCTTTGAGGCTTTGACACATTTTCTGATTCTATTTAATAATAATAATTGTATTGGTAATTTATTTTTATAATTATAATTTTACAAGTATTAATTTAATGATATCCATACCAGATGATTCTTGTGATTCTGGAGCTGGATTTTTTATACACATTTGATTGGAATTTACTTCATCATTTTCATCTTCATGATTTACAATCAGCTCAACACAATCAACGCACTTTAAATTTTCAAAATAGTTGATCAATAAATTTGCCATTTCCTCTCTTATTATCTGGGCATCATCAGAAGTGGACTCATTTACTTCTTCCCCAATAAAGCCCTTACTTCTTAATATTTACAATTTTTTAAATTGATCTGGAGGATCTGGAACATTTTCCAAATTCTCCTCCATCTCAACAATAACAAATTAAAATTAACAAAAACTATAACAGTATAAAAGTAAATAACGATATAAAAAATCAATGTGTAAAAAAATTTGATCAGATTATTAAAATATAAAAAAGATGAAAAAGTAATATTAAAAAAGGTTATAATTAAAAAAATTTCAAAACTTACAATTAATATTAGATAAATAAAAATATGTATTGTAATAATATTAATAATAAGAATAATAATAATATAATAATAATAAAAATAAGTAAATAATATATAAATGTATGTGACAATTTAAAAAAGTTTCTGAACGACTTTTGCTGTTTTACAATTGAAAACTGTTAATGTTCTAATATATTCGATTTTTTAAACAGTTCTTTTAAAAAGTTCCATTCCCATATAACAGAAAAAGCGCTCATTCTTATCGACGTTACAGAATTGTTTTATCAACCAAGGATCGACAACAAATACAGCTAGTCGCCTCTGCTCTCTCCCTTTCGTGTGTATTCAGTGCATCGTCTCTCTCTCTCTCTCTCTCTCTCTCTCTCTCTCTCTCTCTCTCTCTCTCTCTCTCTCTCTCTCTCTCTCTCTCTCTCCATCATATTATTCTTAAAGCGATCTATCTTACCGCGCTCTTCACTTCACTATGTACTCTATATTGTACTGTACTTTGCTTGCGTAAAACTTAGAACTTGTTAAAGTATATATTTATATTACTCTTTATATTTAAATTGTACAACACAATGTACAGAAATAAATCTATCTAATCTAATCTAATTTCTCTGGCAGAAGTCTCTGGAGTCAGCTGGCTGCGCAACTTACCAGTGTGTATAAATCACATAATTATCGCTGATTCTACAGACTGGAACTTCAAGCTGCAGTTTTTCCAACAAGGATTAATTAAAAAGAACAACAGGAGCATCAGCCTCAGGGAATATAATTATCAGATAAGTATCAGTAACCTCAAAAAATATGCTATATATATGCCTATACTATGTTCACCAAAAAATAGATTCTTTGTGGTTTTTCGTTTTGACTTTCAGCTGTGCAATACCAATTAAAATACATGAGACATTTTCCAAGAAGCGGATTGGAGTTAAAAGAACAGGAGTAATAAAGGTTTTTTGATCAATTAATCTAATTGGTTCATAATACTCACCACAATTTGTGCTAAATTAAGTATTTATAAATTTCATTAGGAAATAGAAATGGACTTGAATACAGTTTGATGGTTGGAGGCAGAACAGCAATAAAAACATGGTGAAAACGCTTAAAAAGTAGACATATTCAGGTGTAAGATATTTTTAAAGTAATTATTGCAATTGTTTCTCAATACTTAACACAATTGATGTATAATTGTATAATAAAAATAATTGTTTACTTTTTTTGCAGCAGAAATAGTATAAAGATTAAAGACAATCTGAATACCGGCCACATATTTCTTGTTTTTTTCCAAAAATTGAATTAGCTGTAGCTTTTCTTGAGGACATCGTTAGGGTCTAAAACTCTGCAGGGCTTCATAGTATCGCATTACCTACAACCTCTCCAAGTTTGAACAAAATTGGGGTTCCGGAGTCCTAGACCTCTCCTAGTGAGACATGCTGACAAGAATCAGCGTCTTGCTCTATTACGCATTGCGGACGGGAAACTGATAGAGTATATCTGTCAATGTGCTCTGAACATACTGAAAGGTGTTGTTAGGGCAGAATTTGGGCAAAACCAAAAATTAAAGAAATATAAAAGTGTTCTACGTAATCTAGCAAAGGAAATCCCGCATCGTAATTCTTGGAAAGGAAAAAAACCTTTTCTCGTTCAAAAGGGAGGAAGCTTTTTACCTTTTTATTGACACCTATATTAGAAATATTCTCAAATATATTATAAATAATGGAAAGAGCGAAAAAAATGGTTTTGATATCGAAAGAACAGTTTGAAGGAAGGCAAAGGGAAAGAGGAGAAGGAGCAAGTCAAACCAATAACACAACCTCTGGGAATTTGACAAATTCGATATCTACACCAGCTGCTTTTCAAAGTGTACAAACCTCTGGAGATAACTTGAGCCGACTGGACGATAAACTGGTGAAAATTTTGGATTCTAATACATACCCCAATGATAAGGAGAAATTAGAAGACTACTTGAGAACGTTGCAAAGATACTTATTCTTCCGCGAAGAAAAAAGGAAATGCACTAGAATCCAAGGAACATAATGATAACAGTTCATTTCAAATTCGATATTTGACGATATGATTGTACAGAGTGTGCAAAAGCTGTATCAGAAGATGGCTCAATTACTGCTGGGCCATTTGAGAAACAACAGTGATCGTATTGACTTTATAAATAACGATGTATACCCTAATGTCCGGAACAGAAGCATCAAACATAAATGCACAATCTTACTTCAGAGAATAAATAACCCCAACCAAATAATAACTCAAGAGCAAACACCGTTGAACTCGGACACCGATGAATAAAAATATTATATAAACTATTAATGTGTAATATATTACAGTGGAATCTAAACGGGATTAAAAGTCAATACGAATATTTGCAAAAAATTATTAACACAGAATCAATAGATATATTTGTCTCCAAGAAACAAACTTAAAACACGGACAGTCCATACTCATGAGAAATTTACAGCTTTTGATAAAAATCGAACTGACTGCGTAAACGCAAGTGGCGGAGTAAGTATATTAATAAGAACAGATTTAAAATACCAAGAAATCAACCTAAATACCAGCCTGTAAGCCGTAGCAATAACAGTAATGTTTCAAAACAAACAGGTCAGCATATGCAACATTTATCTTAGCAACAGATATGAAATTGACACCATTTGTCTCGAAAATTTAATAAAACAACTGCCCAAGCCATTTCTACTATTAGGAGACTTTAATAGCTACAGTTCGTTGTGGGATTCTTACAAAATAGATAAAAGTGGACTAATCATTGAAGACTACATAACGATCTTATAATATTAAATGATGGATCCTCCACTCATTTTAACGTTGCAAATGGGAAAAGCAGCGCTATAGATCTGAGTTTATACAGTAGCAATATCGCCACAAAAATTGAAAGGAACCCACTAGAAGAACGTTATGGCAGTGATCACTACCCCTTAAAAATGACACTGAATATAACAAACAATAATAACAACAATAATAAACATCAAAAGCCATACAAATGGTTATTCAATAAAGCTGATTGGTCAAAATTTCAAGAGACAATATCCCTTAAAATAAAAGATTATGAACCTCTGATTGAAAATACAATCCTAAGCGAGAAAATTGATATTAACAATATTGTATACAACTTTAATAAAATAATATTAGAAGCAGCTGGCGACTCCATACCTAAATCGGCAGGTCATTCAACTAATAAAAATGTATCCTGGTGGAACGAACAATGCCAAAAAGTCACTAAAGACATGAAAAAAGCCCTTAACCTTTAGACTGCCGGAAAGCCGATATATCGGCTCGACCTGTGATATGAACTTTGTATATAGTTGATACATGATACGAGATACTGATTTAGCCACTTTTAAAGGGCGGTTTGAAGGTTCAAATCCCGGCAGTCTAAAGGTTAATAATTAGAAAAAATATAGTACAGAACAAAATAAAATAGAATTTAAACGCTTGAAAGTTATCGCAGAAAAGAACTATAAAAGACAGTAAAAGACAATCTTGGCTAAATTTTCTGAAAACCATAGATCAGCAGTCTTTCAATAAACAAAGGTGGAATAAAATTAAGGCTATAGAAGGTAAAAAATTTCAAACACGATCGACTCAAAAATAAACGGCACATTAATTACAGATTCAAAAACCAAAGCCAACATATTCGCTCACCAATTTTCAGAAAACTCAAGTAGTAAAAACTACAATCAAGAGAGAATTATAACTTACAAAAATACAATAGAAAAACAGCCACTCACTGAGCTAGACACTACCAGCTTAGAAGCCGTACCAGGATTTAATAATCCACTTACCCTTGACGAACTTAAAACAGTACTCCATGCAACAAAAAATACCAGTCCAGGACCCAACTTAATTTATAATATTTTTCTAAAACAACTACCTGAATGTGCTCTAAATATCCTTCTCATCATTCTAAACCTAATTTGGTCTAAAATATTATTTCCCGATATATGGAAACAGGCTATAACCATTCCTATTCTAAAACGAGGAAAAAATAAATATAATAAAGAAAGCTATAGACCCATCTCATTAACCTGCTGCCCATGCAAAATCTTAGAAAAAATACTCAACAATAGATTAAGAAACTATCTCGAAACCAACAATATAATTTGCAAATACCGAAGTGGCTTCAGACAGAAGTGCTTAACGACAGATTGTCTGGCTATGTTGGAATCCAATATAAACGAAACGTTTACAAACGAGCAACACGTAATAGTAACTTGTATGGATATGGAAAAAGCATATGATATTGTGTAGAGAAGAAGAATATTAAACAATCTGATCAAGTACAAAGTAACAGGTAACAGGTTAAAGTTCATAAAAAATTTCCTATATAATAGAATTATAAGAGTTAAAATAGAAAATCCTCTGTCCGACTTGGTTGAAATTGAAAATGGAGTACCGCAAGGCTCAGTTATCAGCGTTACCCTATTTTTAATCGAAATAAATGACATCTAAGATTACATATCTATTCCAGTTCAATACACTATATTCGCCGACGAAATTACAGTATTCATAGAAGGAAAAAACGTCAACAGATCACAAACCATCATGCAAAACAGATTAAATAACTTATCCCAATTTTCTAATGTTTCTGGCTTTAAATTCTCAAAAAGTAAAACCAAAGCAATCCTTTTTAACAAAACCAAACGAAATAGACACCAGCTTCTACCTAAACTTGATAATAAACCCATAGAATTAGTTCAAGAAATAAAAATCCTAGTCTTAATATTTGATAATAAATTATCGTGGAAAAAACATATAGAAGACCTTAAAAGACAATGTTTACTACGTATGAATATATTAAGAACACTATCCACTAATAACTGGGGGTCATCTTTTAACACCATACGCAACACGTATAAAGCGCTAATACAGTCTAAACTTGATTATGGAAGCATTATATATGATTCGGCAAAAGAGCATCTACTAAATAAAATTGAACCAATTTTAAATAAGAGTATGAAAATAGCACTTGGAGCCTACGCCACCTTAATTGAACTTACATTTTAATTTAACGTTTAAAATATTGTAAACATCACTTTATGCATTAGCCGCAGTAAATGTGTTAACTACGCGTACATAAAAAGTACCATAAGTACATATTAGTTGTATTATCTTAAGGTGGCTCATCACTACCTCCCTAGTCAAATCGGTCCTAAATGAAAAGGTTACGTAAAATATAAAATACCATATTACTGAAAATGGCTTTCAGAGTTATAAAGAATTTTGACTTTTTCCCGTGGCGAGTTTCCGTGAAATTACTTCACGAACAAAATGAGACCGTCAAAACTGAAATCGATTAAGAAAGAAGAAAGATTCCCGTAATTTATCAATAATTGTTTTTAGTGATAATATCTAGTTTCTAAAATATCGACATTTTGAGAAAAAGATTATCTCAATCATGTCAAATACACTTTATTTATAGTACATTGACTATCCCTATCATTTTAAATAAATAAATGACATTACAAATATAGTTTATTTATATTTTGGGTTACCTCTTCATTTAGCACTGATTTGACTAGGGTGGTTAGTGATGAGCCACCTTAATACACTAAGCTGTCTCCTATTTAAACAGACTAGTAATAACTAATCCAACCCTTTGAAAAACTTTATATTAGACATAAAATTATTATATTAGAAATCCTTTACGCGATACTTATTAAATCTTTAATTATTTTTTGCGTTCTCAAATTTTCCTGAATCTGTTTGTCATTAAAACACTTGACATATCAATTTTATTTAAAAAAATTAAAATCGGAATATTTATTACGAAGCTTTATTTTAGGCTTTAGTTCTTGACGAGTAGTTAAAACATGTACAGGGCTCATGGCATGTATATAGGTAAGGATCGTTGACTAATTGTTGAGAGAGGCGATTCATTTCGAGGTAGCGGGAATACATCCTGACATAATGGTTGTGGTTCTTTCACAACATGTACAGGACTCGATGGAGGCATGGCAATAGGTAAATCTTCTCGACCATGAGTTGAGTTAAGTTGTTCTACGTGCGTTACGATTCTGATTTCTTATGTATTGAAGATCGTTTTCAATGTCTGTTTCATCCTTATTATCGTTTTGCAGGTCGTTGCTATTTTCCGAATTCCAATCCCTTTCATTTTGATTGACAAAAATTGAATTACCTATTTAAATTTGAGAAACTATTCATTCGATTAGTTACTAATTCAACTAATATAAAACTACAGAAATGAAATTATTCTGCAATTAAAATAATTTTTGTAACATTAAAACTTTACTTTAACTTACTGTTATCAATCTTTAAATATTAAACATATGTTCATATTTTTTGTACATATTTGATAATAAAAAATCATTTATTACCTAAGCTCATATTTGCTGGTGTCTCTGCCATTTCCACCTCCACGATTTCTTCGACCTGTGCCTTCCTTATAAACTGCTGACTTTTTCCAAGAATTCCACCACGGTAATGGGATTTTCCGGGTCTCGTAACTCTTTCCATGCTGCAACGTATAAGGTGTTTTATTAAATGAAAAATTATTAAAATTAATTTCGGTAAACTTAACTAACCTTTAACTAGAGCTCGTTGCCGATGAACGGTCTCCCATCGCAGTTGCCGCCTGATGATCTTTCCTTGTTTCACACATTCGATGTCATAGTGTATGTTGGTAATCAAACGTCCCAGCTTGTCTAAAAAATTGTAGAACACATTTTATTGAGGTATAATAATGTGTAAAGATTTTTCTACTCATTAAGGTGATTATAAGGGCAGGTATAGTACTTGATGATAAAACATTCTATAATGAATTGTTCTCATACTGCAAAGTGAGAACCCATATAGTATCATAGACCGGTACTTTAAGTTACGGAAAAAATTTATTTTAACTAAATTCCAGAACTAAGTAGATATAGTCATTGTAAAAAAATGATGTAACAAAGCGCTTTAATCTTTTTCATTTTTGCTTTAATTTCAATTTTTGAAGGCTCATTTTCATCTTGTTGCATTTCATTACGAGGTATCGTGGATCAAATTAAAAAAATTTTTAAACCTTTAAAGTGACAGGCAATTCTGGCTCGTATCAATCAAGTTTGGCTCGAATTCATACCAGGTTCGTACAAAACTAGATAAACAGTTTCCTGCCACTTATAAGGTTTGAAAAATGTTTTTATTTCATCCACAACACCTTGTAATGAAATCCAACGAAGATGAAAATAAGCCTTTAAAAATTTAATTTAAAGCTGTATAAGATTGAACGTATAAGGTAAGTTGGGGCTAAAAGCCAGTGTGGGGAAGACGCCACTTTGCTATATTTTTTTATATTTATCATCAGATGGCAATAAGACTTCAATTTTATTATTTATTATGATTATCTGATTAAGTTGCTCAAACATCACAGAAATCTGCCTTTATTTTCAATTGATTTTGGAACACAATAAAAAACAGTTGCTCTTGATATAAATATTTCAATAAATTCAACTTTTATAATTCGATCTTTTCTTTTGATATTAGTGAAATTTTTTCTCCTATGTAATAATTAATAAATAATTAATCAAGGAGCGCGGGCGCGCTCCGAAGGCAAGTATAGAAAGAGCCTTAAGGAGTGACCGCGTGATGATATACATTGAAATGGGCGCCCAAGATTTTCAACTATTCACGGCGTTTCTCAATTGCATTTATATTACTCCAAAAGTAGATAAACATGAAGTCCCCGTTTTTGTATATGTCCAGAAAAAGATTTGAGTGAAAATATTATCTCGTTCAAAAGATACGGACAACTGAATTATTTTATGTTCGTTTTCCTTTCCGACTTTTAGTCCTGTTATTCCCACATCCGGTTTGCCGATTTGCAGCTTTGGCGACACTTCCGGCGTATACACATATAATATACAGCGAACAGCGAATAGGTAGGCCTCCACAGATAGGTGTCGGCATTCATCGGTGGTAAGAGAGAGAGAGAGCAGCGCTCCTTTTAATATTTTTTGTCTCTAGGTGTTGAAACACATAAAGTACGTCGTCTAGGTATTCGAGGTAGCCGATGACGGAGTCTAGGTGGGGCGCTCCGCGGTTTTTGGCCTCTAGGTGTTGAAACACATCCAATACGTAGTCTAGATGTTCCCGGTCGTCGGTGACGGAGTCTAGGTGGGGCGCACCATAGATTTTTGGCTCCAGGTGTTGAAACACATTAAACACGCAGTCTAGGTGTTCCCGGTAGCCGATGACCGAGCCTAGGTGGTGTGCTCCGTAGTCTTTTGCCTCTAGGTGTTGAAACACATCAAATACGTAGTCTAGGTGTTCCCGGTAGCCGATGACGAAGGTTAGGTGGTGCACTCCGTAGTTTGTTGCCTCTAGGTGTTAAAACACATCAAGCACGTGGTCTTGGTATTTGTTATAGACGATGACAGAGTCTAGATGGTACGCTCCGATGTTTTTATTTTTAGAACACCCATTCGTTGCATACCATCAACTAGAGGGAAAAAACTACATAGCTCCCCACCTAGACTCTGTTATCGACTATGTCGAACACCTAGATCACGTACTCGATGGGTGAGGAAATGTAAACACGAAAACCTGTGATTGGGACCAAGTAGATTTTATCGGCAGCTTTTTCCTTGCCACAGCTATTGAAATATATAACAAGTAACTTTGGGTCCATTTAAGAAATTTTCCAAGTTTAATTGTACAACTAAAA
>JAYJLV010002570.1:0-34764 GCA_036873485.1 Torymus texanus | reverse complement strand
TATTCACTAATGTTTCGGTGGAGCAATTTTAACTAATCTTTAGTGGTTTTTTCACTAATTCAACTTTAGAGAGTAGGGTTCGCAGTTTTTGCGGTAATTTAGATGAGTTTTTTTGTAGCTGGGAATAAAGCTTTTTACTATATGAATAAATCTTAACAGTAAGAGCAAAGCATTTTTCTAATTTACAGAGGGTTTTGTAAAATATATAAAATGGTTCATCGCAAAGGGTAACTTTGTTGTATAAACTTTTAATTTCAAACTGTATAAGGAACTTTCGAAGTTATTTGAATTCCGTGTCAAAATACCTATTCTGTAAGACATGCTCGTCAACTGAGAGAATTTAATTGCAGGCTTGAATCTACTTTTAATAGTTAGATTGTCCCAGATATGAAATTCGTACAAAATTGATTTAACTTCGAACTTTACAAGTTTTGTACACTTTCATGAATAATATTATTAAATCTTCATTAAATTTTCACTAATTCAATTTCGTACTGTATATAATCGTGCTACTAATTGCATAAATCGCATATACTTCAGGTACCAATTGATTAACTATACTTCTCTCGATTACTTTTAAAAATCCACTAAAACTCGATCAATTTCCCCACTAAAAAAGAAAACATAACCAACAAAAACATTTCTATGAACAACGTAGCTTCAAGCCACACGTGCTGCAGGTCTACCGCTACAGTGACAGGTCCATTCAGCTACTCTCTCTCTCTCTCTTCTCTCGGAAGCTCACCTCTCTCATTCGCCGGATAAATCGCACATTCGCTGAGCAGACTCCTCCAACTCGAGTAGTATAGTGACTGCAGACTCTCTCTCTCTCTCTCTCTCTCTCTCTCTCTCTCGCGGCGATGCGCGTTCACGCTCGATCTTGCGCTATTTATGCTCGGCAGGATCCATGATTTATCATCCAGCGGTGGCGTGGCTCGAGCCCTGGCGGTTTCCAGTGTGCACGAGCGTGTGTGTGTATGTTTATATACATAGAAAGATAGAGTAAGCATATACGGGGTGTGTCGTAACGAACGGGTCCGGTATACTGGCATTGAGTTTTGAAAAGGGGTTAGTATACGCGCGTACACGGCGTTTGTTTGTTTGTTTATTGGCTATGTTTGTTGTTTTGGCGGTTTGAAAAAAAGTGGAAAATAAAGTGATCGCATTTCTGGTGGTTTGGTTTGAGAGATCGGTTTTTGGAGATTAACAAAAGTTTTGGTTTACCATTGTACGCGATTTTTCGTTTCGTTCACGGAATACATTTCAAAAGTAAACACAAACTTGTTCAATTTAACAATTCTAACGAATAGATCTTATATTTTTATTCTAAGAAACTTCTTACCTCGAATTTATGTGATATGATATAGATTATTAAAAAACTGCTATGCATGCATATAATATTATTACAGTACTTTTTTCAAAACTAGGCCATGCATCATCACTCATCAAATACCCTCCAAATAATCCACAAACCATTCCACCCCACATTCCTTCCTTCCTTCCTATCATCCCACCCTATACGCTTCATCCGCCCGTGGGCCAGCAGACCACGACTCACATCCTTCCACTCTCTCTCTCTCTTCTCTCCCTATATCAGTATTCACGCAGCCAGTCAGCATCTGGCTTATATATGCAGATGCAGCTGCAGCGTCGCACTACGCCTCTGTAAGACCGATCTGTTCTCCTCCCGTTGCTGTTGCAGCTTGGAATCGCACCTCGTACATCTCGAGTACTAGCCGATGAGCATCGCACAGCAACGGCGGCGGCGGCGGCTTACTCGTTTCCGTTGTGTTTTTCCGACTGATTTGTTGCGCGGGGGTGTGTATAGGTTTTAGTTTCTACGCGAGTGCTCGGTAATTATATATTGCAAGGAACGAGGGCGGGTAGGGAGAGAGATGAGGTTTGTTGATAGGGAAAGGGAAGAAGGAAGTAAGAGGAGGGTGATTGTAATTTAAATGAATGTGTAGAGGTGGGGTTGGGTGTGATAAGTTTAGATTTGTATTTATGTTTTTTACGGAATTTTTAATCTAAAGAAATATATATACATAAGTGTTTTTTTTATTAATTAAAGATGTCATTTGTTAGTGCACCTGTATCTTAAACTTATATGAATTAAGTAATTTTCGTCATACGTCGATTCATTTATTTTCAACAATTAAGCTAATTTTATGCTACTATAATTATCTCAATTGCATGCACGTATAGTTTTTACGAATCGCTCTCATTCCTAATGACAAGGTATACGTTTCTACACCAGAAATAAACAATAGGCCCGCTCGCATTCTGAATTAAATTTTTTCCCCGAGCTACGGCAGCTTTGTTTAAAAAAAAAAGCAAGAACGTCCGTAATTACTCGTGTACTTTCTCGCACGCGATGTAATTTCACGACTGCAGATGAAAATGAGTGCCGAGTAAGTAGTTTCCATGGAGTTGCGTAACGAGTGACATGATGTATAGACATGCGTATGTCTGTCTGTATCTTTCTTTGTTCACGCGTAATCATAATCACGTTGTAACTGTTTACACATCCAAGAAATTCGATGCTGTTACATTATCAGAAATACGCTTCTACTGAAGTCATTTAAAAACGTCTCTAGAATCTAAAGATTATACAATCATTTGGCAACGATTCCCTTTTCCAGTTATAGAAAAAAGAAATGAACAAATTATCGTTGTTACTCACAACACGGAAGAGACCAAAATCCCGTATCGAATCGAACAAACGATCGACCGCAACAACTAGCACCACGACCGCGCCCTCTCAGCTTGAATTAATAACGAAATAAATACACACGCTCTCTCTCTCTCTCTTTCTCTCTGTCCCGAAAAAAGGCCGTGCCGATACTCATCGCCTCCACCCCGCTTCGTAAATAAGCGAATTCCAGCCCATTATTCATACCCCAGCACAGCATACACACTACCAAGCGGTACCTCCTCGTCTCTCTCTCTCTCTCTACTCCCGCAATTTCCTCCTCCTCGAGAAAATCGCACGCGACAGCGCGCACACACACACGCGTGCGCACCGTTAAACCAGTTTTCCCCTCTTTTTGCCCCAGCTCGATTAAAGAAAGAAAGAAAAAAAAAATCTTCATCGTAAAAAAAAAGAAAGAATCGCGACAGGCGCAATTTCAATCGAAGACACAACTCGCGTAGAAAACGGTACCCGCGTCCATTGAATCCTTGCTCGCTGTTGCTACTGCTATGTGTATATAGGAAACGCCTCGCGAAGGAGAGAAAAGGCCATTCGCGCGACGTCGGCGTTGAATGATATTCGATCGTCGGCATTAAAGAGCCTGGCAACGGAGGGAGAGTCGTAAATAAGAGAGGCGCGTAATGTGGCGAATGAAAAATGAGGGAAGAGAAAAGGGAGTAGAGGGTAAAGGAGAGGCGAAGGTGCGAGAGCGTTTTCACGCGTTATTGAAACAATTTCTAACGAGGCTCGAGGGGGAACACGAGCATCTTGCTGCTGTTGCGATGCGGCGCGCGAGGTAATTTGTAAAGGGAGGTTAATGAGATATTTCCCGGTTTCTTTGCAAAAGAGTCGAGAGAGAGAGAGAGAGAAGTGCTTTGATTTAGGGTTGCGGTAGGGCTGTTGTTGTATGCGGGGGAAATGCGAAAGACGTTTTATTATGTTCGTAAAGACGTGGAAATTAATTTCTCGTTATTTATTAGAGTGTAATAAGTTTTTAGTTGAATTTTCGGTCGAGTGGTTATTAATGATAAAATTGTAATCTTCGGTAACATTGAGATTAATCTTTTTATAAAAAACAAATATTTTCAAACAAAAAGCAGATCATATAAAAATATAC
Source organism: Torymus texanus (assembly GCA_036873485.1). NCBI lineage: Eukaryota > Metazoa > Arthropoda > Insecta > Hymenoptera > Torymidae > Torymus > Torymus texanus. The sequence goes on along the minus strand of JAYJLV010002570.1, from coordinate 30,955 downwards.
TCTCTCTTCTTACAAACCCCATTACGAGCAAAACGATTTCCCAAGAATCGCTCAAACTTTTCCGCCTCTCTTCTCTCCAGCGCACAGCACAACGAGAACACGCACTCACGGAACAAAATCACTTAGCGAAACACAATAAACCCGGAGACCATAGCCACGCCAGCACCACCGTTCATAACTCACGAGTCGCGTTTGACTCTTGACGCGCGAAGTTTTCCTTTCGGACGCAGCTTCGTTCCTCTCTCTTTCGCATAATTTGAAAAGTTCACCAGCGCACACTTGACATTGATTTCGCGGGGACGCGCGCGCGCACGCTCTGGAGGTTAGCCAAGCGACGCGAGATTTGTGGCGTAGTAGTGTCGTCGCGCGTGGTTAGGGTAGCTTTTTTAGGATGGAGAGGAGAATGTTTTGGAGTGGTTTTCGACGTAATTTTGGATTGTGGAGCGTGCGATGATATGTGGGAGTTTTAGAAGATAAGAGTCTTACTGTACCTAACTTTTTCTACTTACAAAACTAAAGTTTACGTCTACGATTTATAGTGGTTTAATAGTTTTGATAAAATCTTTAATTAAACTGTGTATCCGTTAAATTTAATTATTTTTATAAACAGAATTACGAAGTAATTAACTTGAGACAGCTTTACACTAATTTAATTTTAATGAGAAACACCCGTCGCGAATTTTAATTGAATCGAGAAACCACCATCACCCGTCGAATTGTACCGTTACACTTCATAAAAACAAAACCCTCCATTCAAAACATAAACCAAACGCAACCCACGCGATTCTTGCAGCCAATGAATGAAATCCCCGATGAATGACGACTCGCCCTACCTCTCGCTCTCCCTTACCTCTCCAGAAAACCTCGCAACACTTGTCGGTCGGCATCTCCATTCCCCCCGCAAGGGAATCCGGTTCGATTCTCTCCTCTCTGCACCATCGTCGCGTCGCCGCCGACGCTCGTATATATACATATTCCCGCGGCCGGTCATCGGAATTGCAGATTCGCGCCCGCGCACGAGAGAAGGCGCGAACGGACACAAAAGGAGAGAGGGACTTTCCAACTGTCGTTTTATTGGCAGCAAGAGGCTTCGCTCGTTCGTACGTACGTACGTACGTTCGTTCGGCTTTTATCGCTTTATTTCCCGTCACTCGGCTGGATTAAATTAGAGTTTCGATGTGTGTTCCGTCTTGTGGTTTACACGACGAGGGTATATATACGAGGAATTGTTGTTGGGGTGAAGGGGGTCGCGAATGAATGAACAGAGCGTGTGAAGATGTGTATTGTGGATATATATAGGGTTTTACGCATTGTTCTGTATTTTGGCGAAAGCTACGCTACGTTCTTGTATATATTAATATATTTAAATGGTCGAATGTTACTACAGTGACATTATGTTGTCAGGCTTAATAGAATCCGAGCAATATTTTGAATTATGACCTACATAACGGAGTGCGAGCATAAACGCAAATATGATTCTGTTTATGTATACACTAGCCGTATAAGTCAACTAATTTTGCATAATGTACGATTCGGGGCGTATGTATGTGAAATTGCTGCGCGACGCCCTAACAAATCAAACTATCAACGGTAAATAGCACTTAAGAGCGCCATGTAAGGAACCCTAAACGCTATGTAAACAAACGAAGCTCGCTGTACGCGAAAGTGCGATAAATAACGTCACCGTCGACGAAATATCCATAAGTCAAGGTAATAGTGGCCAATTTTGTCTGTAAAGATGGACAATGGTGGTACTTCTTTAGCTGGTATTTTACTATACAGTTGGAAAAGTCTTTAGGAAAGTTTGTGATTCTTCGATTATAAATGTTTTTGTTGACTTCAAATTAACATTAAATAAGTAGTTTTCTTGCAGAAAATTGTCCATCAAAATAAATCACATTTAACCTTAGTAACAAAATTTGTCTGGAGATATATGCAAGTAATTGCAATTGGAAACTTTTGCAAACACGATAGCAAACAAAAATAACGATAAACAGTATTCAATACAAAAGTAACGATTGGTGTGTTTATATTTGTTTTAAGTTGCTAAAATATTTCTATTTTTATTATCTTCGTCAGCATTCTTACCGCAACGTCAATAAACGTCAGAGTAAATATTTACCAGGGATTCGACGGTTCTTGCGATCTTCTTTTATTAGCTTATATAAATATAGATTTTCAATGAATTTTTTCGTTCTAGCATCAATCATTTTATATATATATAATATCTATAAAAAATTTTAAACTTTTACCATTTACTTTATTTAAATAGCTCAATAAAATAGCTCCTTTCAAATCTCAAATAAACCCCGTTACCGGTATATCGGTATACAACATTTTATCAATCTAATCCACCTATTCCCATCCATTCACTCGAACTAATTGATCGCTATCAAAACAATGATTCGCACGTTCTCGCGACTAGAAACACGCGTAGCGAGTAACCCGTACACATAGACTTTATTCAAAAGAGACTGGGAGAAATAAATCCTAATTAAATCTTCCTAACGTCCAGGCTGTAAGCGCGCAAAATCCTCTCATTCGTTTCCCTCGTTCTCTCTCTCTCTATTGCTCTTCGTTCACCTTGTCTCTGTCCTCAGTCTCGCGTGGCGTTCTTTCTCTCTCGAGGTGATTCCGTTAATTGGATCGAAAGAGGGGGAGAGCGTGAAATTGAGAGCCGAAAACCGGTGCTGCTGTTATCCGTTGGTGTGTATGTATATGTGTATACGAGGTCGGGAGAGTTTAAGAGGAGAGGAAAAAACGGCGAAGGGACACACGAGCGGCGATTGAAATGGCGAAAAATGGGCCGGTCGCGAAGATTTAGGGGATACGAAAAGCACGGTTGAAAGAGTTTGATCATAGAAGTTTTATAGTGATGTAGGTTTTGATGGTGTTGTTATACTTTTGTGATGTATTTGAAGTCGTATGAAAATATGAACAATGAAATTTACCTAAAATTCGTTGGTACTTTAATCGACTAAAACCTTTTAAATTAAATCTTGCTTTATCATGTTAAAACATATAACAGAAAATATTTTTTTTTCAAAATTTGGTTGTCTGAAATTAAAAGAGAATAATTGCTATTGTACACATTAAGCTTATATATTTCGGAAAGGAATAAGAGTATTTTGAAAATGACTTAACAAGATTTTATCAGGTTAAATATTATTGAATTCTTCAGAAAAAAATATTCAACTTTAAAAATCATTCCGCCTTTGACAATTCGAAAGGAATCACGCGAGCACAACAAACTCGGTCAACGAGCTCATCTCTCGCTCGCGCTTACTCGGCACAAAAATCCCTCATCCTCCCTTACCACCTCCTTCTTCTCCTTAAACTTTTGAACACCTCGGCGCATCGCCTCGGGAGGGAAATAAGGTCACGACTGGCGACGAGAAAAAGCATTTGGGTGACGAGGCGCATTGTTCGATTATTGCCCCGCGGAGAGAGAAATCGCGCGCTCGTCGCTCGCTCGCGTTTGTCGTATACCGCTCGCGCGATGATTGACTTACTTGCCGAGAGCGCTTTTTGCAACGAACGAGCGAGCGAGCGACGAGCGCGCGAGATTTTTGCACTTTTGAGGAAATGACGCGGATGGCTGCGAGATCACGAGAGAGAGAGAGAGAGAGAGAGAGAGAGAGAGAGAGAGAGAGAGAGAGAGAGAGAGAGAGAGAGAGAGAGAGAGCAACGTTTTGGAGGTAAAAAGTGGACGAGCGAATTTTCGTTCCGTTAGGTATAGAGTAAGAGAGAGAGTAAGAGAGAGAGAGAGAGAGAGAGCGAGAGAGAGTCGTTTAACGGAAATCGTGATGAAGGGGAGGAGGATGTAACAGTGAAATTTGGAATTTTTTGCTTGTTAGTGTTATGACCAGCGAATGTCTATTTTTAGGATGATTTTATGGAGTTTTATAGAGTTATTAATTCAATTAAATTGTAAAATTATTGAGCTAATCGTTCACGACTTCGTTATTTTTTTGAGTAATTATATTGGTTATAGCTATGTCACACGGATTAAAATGTATTATTTAACATTATTGATTAGATTATTAGTCTGTGTTATATACTGCCACGTGTGTCTATTTATAATGATCTCGTTATATTTTTTGCATCTCGCTTTCATAATCGATTAGACAGCACGGAGAGATTAGAGAGAAACAGTTGATAGTTTTTACAGAAACAAGTTGTCTACATCGTCTTTTCTGAATAACTCGTTTCTCGTTCAGTTAATAAGAAATATGACCTGGAAAATAATAAAACGAATTCATACAATTACATTAATAATAAAGCAATCCAATAAAAAGTGTTACTACAATAATCATTATTTGCAAGTCATCTGATTATTCTATGCAAATTACGCATAATAAGTGAGCTACCGAATATTTCTGTAATTGCTTGGAGCATAAAAAAGATTATACAGAACTGTATTTTTCGTAAGTAAAATAAGACGATGTTCACGAGACACACGATCGCCTGACTTACTTATTATTTATTCGAGTTTTAACACATTTTTCGTTCCCGAGTAACTGTACGAGAACAAGGAAGTTAAGGAAGGGCATCGATAAACCTGTTTCTTAATCCAAAAAATAATAATTCTCACCAAAAATAAATTGAATTCTTCTCTCACCTTAAAATTTCTTATTAATTCTGTAAAAAAAGAAAATAATAACAACAATAATTATTCAGATTAAATTCTTCAAGCCAAAACACGACCCTTTATCATTTGTACAAACCATTTATTTACTTCACCACTACCAACCACAAATCCACCCACTCACCTCGTCGAAACCCAAGCGAATACTTCTTACCATTCTTCGAATAATTGATACGATTCCCCTGTTCTACTACTCCTTCGTCTACTACTCTCCCCCCAAGAGAGAGAGAACGTTGCTGCGACGTCGCGTCATCGGCATCTCGCGCAGCGGTTCGCCAGAAATTCGACTCCCGGGGGTGCACGAGGAGGCAATGTCCTATACGCCCCCCCTTACCGCGCCAAAACCGCGTGCAACTTCCTCGAGAATGATAGATATTCCGCGGTATCGACTTCGCCGGGGAATTTAGGGTCGCGCGGTCGTGCATCGTCGAGCGTCAGCGTTTTTCGACGCCGAATGCGGTGGATAGGTGAAAAGGGGGTTGACCGTTTTCGTGGTATTTTTGTGATTCTTGGGTGTGAGTGTGTTTTGGATGAAGGGAATGGTTGTAAGGGTTAGAATTGTATGGAATTTTAGATGTAGGGGGTTTAGAGATGTTGGATTGGCTTAAGTAATTATGATATTATAATTAAAAAGAAGAATTTGGCTATGATGAAAAAGGAAAGTATTTATTCAGTATTTGATCACTGAAACGAATGGAATTTCACTACCGTTTATTCACATATAATCTCTCTTAGAAATCACAATAACCTATTCCATTTTCAAACCTCGACTTAACCCTGTTAATTATTAAAAACGTCATCTTCATTTCTAGAAAACTGAAAAAACATCACTAATCAATGCATCATATCACTCGCTAAGCCTTTTCATACAATGCAACAATAGTGATCTCTTATAAACATAACCGTTTCGTTGTGAATCAACTTCCCCAAAAAATTCCACCCCACCGCACGCAAAAACACCGAAAAAAATCTCTTCCAGCATCCCACAGGCAATAGCAGCAGCAGCAGCAGCCGTAACAGCAACAATAATGCTTCGCGGTCAAGTGCGCCTGCGCGAAACGGTGTCGATCAGCCTGTTCGATAAGGCCTCTCTCTCTCTCTCTCTTTAAAAAGAGCGACGGGCTGTAGGAGGCCCGGGAAAATCGCGAAGGGAGCGAGCGAGTGAGAGAGAGAGAAAGGAACGAGTCTTACAGAGGCCCCGCGGCCATGGCCGGCGCCACGACTCCAGCGCTAGTGTATATATAAGTGTATACAGGCAGGGTCCTTGATAATAAAGAGGATTTCACGGCAAGGTGAAGGGAGGGAGGAGGAGAAAGAGGGAGGGAAAGAGAGAGAGAGAAAGAGCCGGGAATTCATTTTTCTAAGAATGCAGGCGAGGCGCGCTTTTGTCTGTTATATAATTGGATGCTTTCAAGCTCGTGCGTGTTTTTTCGGTCGTTTGTTTTGCGATGATGCCTCTACGTTGTGGCTTGAAACTCTTTTTTTTCTCTCTCGTGGGTTTACGTGTGGGTTTTAATTTTAGCCAGGATATTAAAATTTTATTTTTACAGTCGTTCTTGGATAATCTGATGTGAAGGTTTAGATTTTAAACGATATATATGGTTGAAGTAGAAGAGACTCAGGTTAGTTTGTGTATGAGGTAAGGGGGACAAAAGCGATAACAAGTATAGTGATTGAGATAACAGAGGTCAAGGCTGTTAATGTAAGTAAGGTAGGATGGAATGTGAAATATTTATTTTAATTTTCTGTTGGAAAACATTGTCGACCGTAGAAAGATGTAAGTTTGAAAATTGATATGTTTGAGCAAATATTATATTTTGGAAAATATTGGATAACTTTTTAAAAAATTATAAAAATTTATTCTAACTTTTTTTGAGGTCATCTTACAAGTTTGAATAAATAATCTAGATAAAAAAAAACGTTCAAAGTCGGCCAAGTAGCCCTGGTCTCGCGTGTATATAAAGAACCTAATGTTGCAATTAATGTTTTTCGTATTATACAGTCGTTAACATTAAAAAATTGTTGGGTATAATAAATGGTAATAAATGGCAGATTTATATTAAAAATTTATAAATTAGAGCAGCGTCCAAATAAAAAAAGCTCCAAACCTCCAAAAAAATGTGTTAACTGAAAACGGAATCTTTCACCACCTTGATACTTAACCAGCTCATCACGTAGACCAAAAAATCTGATACCACCATACCATGTAATCCCAACTAAAGAAAACTCTTCTACCTGTACATAGCTCGCATCTCTGTCTGTTCCCTCATAAAATCACGGACAACAAGCTGGGCAATCGTATTTTTCCTCAGCGAATTCATTAAAAGTAATCGTCCCCCGATTACTCGGCAAAATTGCTAATACACTTTTTAATCAGCCGCATGAATAATAATACTCTTAATAACACTCTCGTACTTATAACATGTAGACTACCACCTCAGGGGGGCTAGAAGCATCTTTTTTCCCCAGTTTGCACAGCACTGGCGCCAGTTCGCCTCTCTCTCTCTCTCATTTCCAGAGCGCGATAAAACGCCACGATTATGAGCGTTCACTCGCCGTGCAATTGCCCTCTTGCGCGCGTGCGAGCTTTTTGCTACGCTCGGCTGTATCTCTTCATCCGCGCGAAAGATTTTCCGAATTCTATATAGCTGAACGACGGCGCCAGGCAAGGTCGCGCGCAAACCGTCTGATGGCGATTATTTTATGGGAGGGAGAACGCGCGAGGGGTTTATTATCGGGGATGTTGATCGGTTGTTCTGTAGTATCGCTTTGTCGAGGTTTATGGCGAGAGATGAGGTTTTATTTTGTCAATGGTGGTGGTAGTGGTGAAAATTGTTGTTGCCTACACGTTTATGGGCAGCTTATCGTTGTCGATATGGGCATTGATTTATTCTTCGTATAGTGTTAGGATGGTTGTTATCAGAGATATTCATTGTTTTAAAAAGATGTGGAAGAGTGTATAACAGTTATAAATAGTCGATTTATGCAGAAACTTTTGCACTACTACTACTACTACTACTTTTATCCTGGCCGAATTAATAAACTTGGCCGAACAATAGAAAAAGTATATCTCTCGTTCCATCAATATTCATAAAGCTGGCAAAGAGTATAAGCAGATTTTTCCTTCTTTTTGTAGTCGGCATGAACTAAAGTTATAGTATGCTAAAACTTCTTTATAACGTCGGACCGATCAAAGTCCCGGATACTATACCGTGAGAGATTGAAGTGACGTCACAAAAAATTTAGAGCGTCATATCTTTTTTAATTTTGAGGATATGCCAGAAATTTTGCGCATTTGAGAAGAATATCCTATCTGATATATTATAAAGTATCCCGTTGTAATGAAAACTTTCATTCTTTCTTTTTTCTTCATTATAATTTGTTATACGTCTATTGGTATTAAATCACTGTGTAAATTTTTTCGTACAAATTTATTCCAAACATAAAAAAGAGCAGAGTCATCGGCAAAAAACATTGACGTCGTAGTCACACCACTCGAATTTTTCTACCATCGCGAAATTTCTTAATACACCATCGAGGCTCGCGCCGTGGCACACAGAGCAGTACATAAAAGCGTGAAACAGCGGCAGCAACAACCTCGAGAGAGAGAGAGAGAGATAGAGACAGAGGGAGAGTAAATTGTTCGGCTTTAACGAGAGGGAGCGCGAGTGACGTCATAAAAAGTATTATACGCGTCTCTCCCTCTCCGTGTAATTAGGTTGTCGCGAAACATTGAATCTCCCGCTCACCGTCGGTGCGCGCGTACTTTCATACGGAAAATTAAAATGCAGAAGATTGCCACTTTCGACGCGAGTGCGCGCGTGCGCGTGTGCATTGAGTTGCGTCTCTCTCCCTCTCGTGAACAGAGGCTACTACATCGACGCAGTAAAAACATCATTAACAAGTTCCTGCCCCCTCTCCCACCCTCTCCTCTATCTCTTTCTCTCTGTTTTTCTCTCTTTCGTTCGACGATTCACGGTCGAATCCGCTTCGCGCTTTTTCATCACTCCGCACTGTGTGCTACGTCTCTTTACGGCGGCGCTGTGGGCTTTTTGTTGGCCGTTTTCGTGTGTGCACACGCGGCTACAATCGACTAGTTATCTCTATCTTGGGTTGTGTTTTTTTGGCTTTTATGTATTGGAGAGATAAAGAAAGAGAATGAGGGAGAGAGAGGAAGAGCAGAGGGGGAGAGTTAAGCGATTGATATCAGATTCTTTAGATAACCGACAATTATGTTTGTGAAAGGATCGGAGACGATCTCTTACTTTTAAATCGTAAAAAAAGCCATCGAATGCAGAATTTTTGTTTTGTCCGTTTACGATTTATTACGAAAAACATCAGATAATATAAGAAAATTTTAAAAATATTAAATTTTCTACAAGAAGTTTTGCAATGGTGCAAGCACAAAAACTGTTGAATAATTACATATTTAAGATTTAAGCTTCGTGTTCTCAAAAAAGCAATATCAATGATGATTGCTTTAGGGTAATGCTTTGAGTAGTACAACATTCATTTATTGATAAAAATTGATATTCCAAAAAATTTTGGTTTTTCATAAATTTGTGGCCGTATTAGTAACTAAATTCTTTTAAACTTTTTTAAAATTAAAATAAAAACACTTAAAATAATCAAAATACATTGATTAAAAGATATATCGTAGAGTTTTACAACTATAAAAAGTTGACAAATTTTTTCATCTCTTAATTTTGTTGATGATTCTTCATATATTATTTGTATATTTAATTATTCTTCATATATATTAAAATTACAATGATTGTTTAATATGTACATTCTGTTTTTCTAATAATGTTTTTCTTTTGTTTCAGGTAAGTTGAATAGTTGTTGCTAGTATTCTTTTATAAGCAAATAGGAAAATTCAGTATTAGCTGCTTTTGGGTAAGCCACATCCTAATATTTTTCTCCATTCTTAATAAAGAATGTTAGTTACCATATAAACGACAAAATATTATAATAAAAATAAATATAACCATGCATAACTCCAAACCATCAAAACCTCTCATAACCAACCCCTCAAAAGAAAAACCACCTCTCAGACCTACTCAGCAGAGTCGAAAGGAGACGAGAAGAGACCACCACGGTCTCGGAAAACCGAGTCAGGCCGTAGCGGGATTCTGGGAACGGAGACCGGCGACACGTCTTCATTAGCCTTTCATGAACGCTCTCTCTCCCCCTCCGAACGAAGCGCATATAACGTCGTTGAAGCTTGCGCACGATATATACACATACACACATACGATGCGCGTGCTCGCTCGTGATGTCTACTTGTCGCGCGAGAGCGAGCGCGCATCCGTCGTGCCTGCTCACGGCTGTGCTCTTCCATATCTCGGGGAGCGCCTGCAGCCTGCTTACCCATGCTGCTCGCGCGAGTGCAACCAGAGAGAGAGAGAGAGAGAGAGAGAGAGTGAGGAGACTGATGCGAGAGGCCGAATATTCGCTTGATGCCGTATAGCTGCACACGCGCTCGGATGTTGGGCTATGTGGATGGCTGAATATTGCTGCGTTATGAGTTTGCTGTGGAGGAGGAGGGGGAAAGGGGGAAGTGATTTTGCGTATGTGGAGTTGCGGGGAAGGAGATTTTGATGGTTTGACGAAATTCACGTGCGATTTGGTAGGTTATAATTGGCTTGTTTTGTGTACGGAGAGGAAAAAAATTAAGTGGGTTGTTAGTATGGTTCGGTGGAAATATATTAGGGATAGTGATTTGGCGATTCTATGAGAATTTACAGACTAATTTGATAATGAAGAGAAATTGTGAAAAAAAGTTGTTAATATTGAAAGATTATGCAAATTACACTGAATAAGAATTCCCGATATTAAATCAATCAGTTCTCTAATAAAATTGATCAACTCGAGATTTTGAAATGCGTCTTTTTTTTTATTAACAAACTACTATTAACTTCATTAAATACGTAAAATCTTATAAACCCACCCAACCATCTGCAAACATTCTCACGCGCATATATACCCACCAAAATACACATCACGTGGATTCATTCTATATACACATTTTTCGCGCTAATTATCCACGCGTCCATAAGCACACCACACGCACTGACCTGTACGAACCGCTACGTTACGCGTATGTGTATACATCTCTGCCACTCGAGGGAATCTTGCCTATACACACGCACATATACCTACAGCGGCACCATTTGTATGTCGTTTGTATAGCCCGCGAGCGTGGCGCGCGCGACCGTGTATATATATATACACGCGTGTCGTTCCGCGTTGTAATTGCCGATACTGTCCGCCGGGGCGACGCTCAATTGGAACGTGCGTCGTAGTCGTATGTGTATGTATATAGATATATATACATATACACACTCGTTGTAGCAGTGGTATATAGGGTCATGCTGGGAGATGCGTATGTATAGTGTTTTTCGTGACGCGGTCGGAGTGTTCGTTATAGGGAAGTAGGTTTGGTGCGAGGTGAATGTGGGAAATGGAGTGGAGAATATTGTTTGCTTGGGAGTATGAATATGGTGCGTGTCGTGATTGTAATATGTGATATTCGTATTGTATATTTTATTTTTAATGTGGAAAAAGTGTGTGTATGTTTGTGGAGTAGTTGTGTTGCGTAAGGTTGAACTCGTAAATTTACTTCATGCCGGGCCGTAAAAGTTATGTTTGCTTCGATTTTGAAATCATTGAAAATATGTAAATGTCAGTTTAAATCCCAAAGTCAATCATCGCGGAACTCTAAATCATTTTCGTTCATTGTATACTCACATCTAAATCATATTTACTTCATCTGAAATAAAATCATGTCTTCTAAAATTTTGAAATTACCATAAATTAAAATGATAATATATAGTTGGCCTGAATAAGAAAATATTTCTATTATTCATATTTTCTTTGTTTAGCCAAGTTATATACATTATCTTCTAACAATCTTTAAAACTTAATCAATTTAAAAAAAAACAAACAAACAGACAACATCGCATATAGTATTCGATCTCTATTCAATGTTGTGACGATAATTTTGTATACAAGACACAAGTTTGAACAGTATTGTATAAATATTGTGAAATACTGACACAACCGTGTTAAAGAATATTGCAATAATATTGAACCAATATAGTCACAAATTGTCTTAAGGTTAAATAAAAAAAGTAAAATATTTATAAGTAGATAAAACTCTAATTGATTAATGTTGACGAACCAAACCATTCTTCACCATTCTTACCCCAACCTATCAATGCACTCACTTTCATCAACTCCCCACCTCCACCTTCCATAAAAAACACCTCATCGATCCATCCACCTATCCATCACTCTTGCAATCACGCGTGTTTACTCATTCGCGAATGAAACCCAGGTCGTATCTCTCCTTCTCTCTCTCTCTCTCCACTACTCTCGCCCGATCCCGTGGGATCATTTCTACCGCTCCCTCTCTCTCTCTCTCTCTCTCTCTCTCTCTCTATGCGCATTACGCGACGCTGGGCGATTTATGCGATCCCCGATAAGGGGGCGGCCGCCACTGGCGCGATAAGCGCGAACATCCGGCTTCGGATGTCGTCCATGCCGCTTGTGCTGTATATATACCTCACTCACTCGCTCACTCGGCATTCTGCGAACGCGGAAAATTCATATCGGCGCATTACGATTCGCCGCCGCCGCCGCCGCCGCCACCGCCACCGTCTAGTCGTTATCTCATAAATAAATAATAAGCGTAACGGTTAGCAGCAGCAGCAGCAGCAGTAGCAGTGGGTTGTATACTGTAGTTATAGTACATGTGTGTGTGTGTGTGTGTGTTGTATTATGCGAAGCGCACGGGGATGGATTTATAAAGTTTGATCGTTTATGCGGGGAATTCTGGTTTACTGTTAGCGTATATATACGTGCTAGTACGATGCTGCCGAGATGACCTGGTGATAGGTACTGCATCGCGTGGGCAAGTAGGGAGGAACAAGAGAAGAGCATATTGTAACTCGTTGCTTGTTTTGTAAGAATGATTTGTTCGTACTTACAACTGATTAAAGCAACAGAGGAGTGACAAAATATTGGACGTGTTAACTGTTTTTGAAGAGCGTGAAGTAGAAGAAGGATGTATATAATAATAAGTGATAAAGGTGATTGATTGCGACAGGAGTATCGTGTCAGTTGTCGTGTCGTCCTTTATATGTTTTAGCATCAACTCGTGACAAAAAGACATTGTTCGTTTGAGAAGTTATATATTATACGCAACGAATTGACACATATATATTCTCCATTCCGTGAAGATCAAACCCCAACGCGGGTACAAACCGTTGCTGCGCTAAACGAATTCACCATTGTAGCCTATACGCGACCCAGACAAAAGAAGACAGTAAGATAGCCTCCTGACTTTATACACATACACATACATATAGAGACTGCGTAACGGTCCTGCAATATACACTAACCTCGGCTGTGCGATCGGCGACGAGGTATTCGCGTCTCTGCTGTCTCTCCGATAAAAAATTGAGAGAAACAGACAGAGAGAGGGAATATAGAAAAAAGGCGCGGGAAAGTCTCGCATGAGAATGGCGCGGGACCGTTTAACAATGCGTATAAGCAGACATACACACATATACGCGCAGTTAAATTCTCGCCCCCGTTATAACGTTGTCTTTCGGTCGCTTGGATGATGATGACTTTTAATCGTTTTTTTTTGTTCACGGAGACATGCGTACAGACGTCATATTCTCCAACTGCTGCTGTTGTTGTGACGATGGTGTATATAGTCGCTTATAGCGGTCCCTTCGTTAACCCGATTTAGAGTGGCTTTATGATCGGATGTGATTATCGCACGGTGATTAGGGTATATCGTACAATGGATCGTAAATTGTGGGCGTGCATTTTTTTTCAAGTCTGGATGTGTACGTATGTGTGCTCGTGTTTAATGTAATATAAAGTAACTGAGTTGTTACAAATGCATTTTATAGAAAAGTGTAAAAGCTACGAAGCGAGAGGTTATTTCATTGTGTCGGATGACATTTTTCACTCAGCGTTAAAGTTATTTATCAAATGTGTCGCGTGAAGAGAGGAAAAAAAAGGAATTTTAGTAACTTTTTTTTATATATGCGCTGTATATATGTATAACTTCGTAGAGAAAATTCGTTTTTGGAAATTGATGATTTTATTTTGAAAGGCTGACGTTGTATTTTTTGCGCGCTCAGCTTTAAGCACGGTACGAGCTTTACAGAAAAATATAGTGTCCATTAAGTTTTTTTAACTACTCTCGTACATTTTACAAAACATTTTTTAAATCCATTAAAAAAGAGATTAGAGTAATAAACCTATTTTATTCTATAAAATATCATATGTGTTGTAAAACACAAAAATGTAATATTTAACAAAAAAGTCACTTCTTAAAGACGTGAATTTTATCATCATCTGAAATAAGTTTACTTCTAAACTTTCCTGAATACACGCGGAAAACGAGTTACTTCAAAACTTGGTCATTAACCTTTATCAGAACGAAATATTTCCATATTTCCTACTCCATTATAAAGCAGTACTCCTGCATCTCGCACTTTCTGTAGCTCCAACTTCTCATACCGTAAACCATTTCTTTTTTTTGCATCTTTACCAACGCATTCATCAGTCCGTTAAGAATTCACCTGTAAAAGTTAAATGCCTCGGAAAAGCCTTCTCATTCTTAAAAAAAAAGGAAAGAAAAAAAGTAAGCACCCTCGTCTCCCACCACAACTTTTAATAACCTCATGACGCTCTCTACCCAAACTTTCCCGCCTAACTCTGATCAATTATCCCCTTGTCCTCGCAAACAAAAATCCTCATATACGTACATACATATGCACACACGTGTGTGACACTATAAACTAGAGCTCGCCGAGGACCCGAAAGTTAATTCGAATCGAAACCGAGTGCTGCACAGAGAACGAGAGAGAGAGAGAGAGAGAGCGAGAGAGAGAAGTACGCTTGCGTTTCCGGTTACCGGTAAACGGCCGCCCCGGCGCCGCTAGAAGTTTAACGGTCGATCCCAGTAACCGAGACCTCCGCGCGACCCGACGAGAGAAGAGAGAGAGAGAGAATACGTATATATAATGCCCCACTCCATACTGCAGCACTACGCTCATATCTCGCTCGAGCGCTCGGCCATCTCGGCTGACCCCGCCGCCGACGCTGCCGCAGGGATAACTTTGTAATGACGAGGAGAGAAAAGAGAGAGAGAGAGATGGGAGTACTAATTGATTATCCTACTCGTTTCGCGCGCTTTTCTCTGAATTATTCACCGTTCGCCCGCATAAATTACCCAGGTTTTTGCGCGTCCATCCGCCCAGTTCCTTTGTGCGGTTCGCCCGTAATGTTTTGCCATGTATATAGTGTAGGGTGAGAAAGAGAGCATTTTTTACGTGAGGTCTTATGGTTTGAACGTAGCTGCATATTCGGTATGTAGAGCAGGTGGATGAAGCTGATTTTTCTGTGCGGTTATGATGAATAGTAGACGTGTGTAATAAAATTAACCTCACAGTATATACTATAACTCAACTGGTGATTGACGAAAAGCATTGTAAAACTATCAAAATATATAAAGTTTATCCGCACTTTTTTTTTCTTCACGTTAGCATTATAAAGTAAATCTCTGTTATATCTTCTACGAAGCGAGTGGTGGATAAGAAGACGACGGTGATTATTAAAGTTTCCGGGACTAAAACCCGCCCGTCGCAAGTTTACGGGTATAATCTATCCGAAAAGTTTGCCTCATAACCGCGCCTCTCGCACGTGTACAGCGCAAGAAGAGCTTTCAATTAACCTAATTTCGAACTCGATCAGCGCTTTCGCGTAAAAAGAGGTCGCTAAGATTTCGGGGCTCTTTCTCGTCTCCCAACCCCCAAGCGACGACGACATTCGTATAATTTTACCAATTTGTGCACGAGGCATAATCTATTCTTCCCGATTGTTTTGCCAGTCGCGCGTAATGGAATGATTATTTTAAGGGCCGAGATTATTCGAACTTCTGTATCATCTCGCGGGGCTAACGGAGTTAAAAGAACGAGGTTAATCGAAGATGCTTGTTATGCACGCGGAGCCGTTATTTTTTTTCAAAGGCATATTGTTCAGCTATCTTTTACGGCAGGATAAAAAATTTAACACTATATCCTCGTATATCTTGACTTTCTCGTGTGATATAAACTTGACTTAAATTTCAGCAAATTGAAGCATCTCTTACCTACCCAAATGGGCATACTAATTTTATGAGTTATTATAATATTGTTAATCTTTCTCTCTCGCTTGGGAAACGACTAATTTGATTTATGTTAATGGTTTTTCACCTACGTCAGATCTATCAGCTAGACATTTAGCACTAATTTATCCGGATTGCGATCTTTACGCGTACGAACACACATCATCAAGGATTCTCTTCTCAACGCATTGAATCTCAGCATAATTACAATCCTATTTTTCCCTCATAATCATCATTCCTACATAAATTAAAACTCCATCCCCCATCCAAACACCTCCATAAAATTTTACTTACAACATACATCACACGTATACGTCCTTTTATCACACCATAAACTACGTACAAGTATACTACACCATATAAAGCATTCCAAACCGCGTCCAATATAAAACTTTCTTACAAAAACTTCGATACCCGGAACCTTTGCTACTACTTCCTTGCAAGTACAAACGCACTTTATTCGACGACCGGCATCTCCTCCCACCTCTCCTGTATCTGACACGCAAAGAAAATTTACTACTGCTATGTGCGACCGACACGCGCAATATTCCGTAGCTTTACGCGCGGCGCCCTGGCATTCGAGCAACGCGATTAGAAAGGGTTTGCCGCTTGGTCTAGCGCAAAATCGTGGCACGTGGATGCGCGTACAATGCTATAACAGTCCCCACGCGTCGGCTGCTGCTGCTGCTGCTTATTGTCATTACAAAAGCCACCGTATACTCCCTGACCTCCCGCGGCGGGTTCCCACGCCAAGATATGTGTGTGTATGTATGTGTCGAAGGAAGGAGTTGCGAGGAGTATGTATGTGTGTATAGGTGAGTGGTATCGCGTGCGTCCAATTGCTATTGGTGTTTGTGTGTAAGGAATGAGTTTTGCGTGGGTGGCGTGTGGAATATAGTTTGCCTCGGTGAATCAAGGGAAGCGAAAGGTGTGTGGGGATTGTGATATGTTAGGTATATAAAGGTAAGGTGTACATTGAATGGTCGAAAATATTTTTTTAAATTATAGTTATAGTTCTTTTTATTTTTAATAAAGTTAGTGAAACATCACTAATAGTTTGACCATTAAATAAAGGTATTTTCGTAATGGCAGTATAATATCAGTTAGTCAAAACAATTAGTTTCACTGAAAACTCATAGTTAAATATACTTATGTTTTTTTTTTACCCAAGTATCAAATAATATTTGAACTTCAAACTGCTCGAGCTCTTACAAAAACTTATTATCTTCTCCGCAATGTTGGAAGCTACATTCTAGTACAAACACCACACAATGTTAAGCAGAAGAAGAACAAAAATTATTTCCAAATATTTATAGGAAAAACATTGGCGTTCGTTTAACATCCATTTATTTGATTTTCCGTCTCATAGTACATTACCAAACACGAGAAACACTCCCTGTGTGTATATACACACAAACCCGTACCTGTGCTCACCCACATAACCGTAGGTGTCAGAGTTCGAGCGGCGTGACCGCGCGCACCTCAAAGGCGACGGTACACTCCAACCGACACACACACACACATCGCACGTATGTATACATACACGAGGGTTCGAACGATTCACTACGTCGGCTTTCCTTCTCTCCTCTCTATAGTCAGCAAGCTAATCATCCAATGGAGTTTTGCGTCGTATGTGTAAGGGATATTAGAGATTGAAATCTCTTATACGACTAACAGCATTGATTGTATGGATATATCGCGCGACTGGTTTTTATATATACCGAGATACGAGTAGGTTACTTCGATGCTGTAGGATCAGTTTGTAACTGTCTTGGGGGTCTACGGTATGGTCGACTCTGGCTGTTTTAATTTATGAAGCTGTTTAAATTATTACGATGAGGCGAATTGCGATGTGTGTGATGGCGTCGTTGGTGGGGTAACTGTAAAGCCTTGGCTGATGGTTGTCAAAAGAATTTTCAAAGATAACTAATTGAATTTTCCACTGGGGTTATGAACGTAGTCGTATAACGAGTAGTTGTATAATTAAACAGAAAATCACTACTGCAAATGCATCGTGGTGAGTAACAAAAAAATTTATTCGATTAAAGTTCATTAGTTACGCTGGTAACGATTATTGTGTATATATATATACACCAACCTTTGTTTCCTCTATCAAGTAGAAAAGGCGTTAAAACCATCGTGCCACGGCTGTGTGGCATTAGATGAGTGTACTTGAACTTAACGGTTCTGAAGGTTAGTCATCGTCGAACGGTTTTCCTCTCTTTCGCGATTACCTGAATTACCGGGACGTGTTTCACGGTGGTATAAGTTAAATAAAGACTACGTATACCTATCCCAATAAATATTTAACATTCCTTTCGCTCAACCATTATTTCATCGATTATTTCTACAATTATTCAACCGCAGAAACATTTACCTTGTCCTAAAAATACCCGAAACAAATGTCTACTTCAAACCTAGTGTCACATCAATTTTACTATAAAACTTACCCTTTTATCTACACACACACGTGCCTCCATCGCATGTCCATTTTATCCTATAGTTGACAGTTAGCCCAAACCTTCGCTTACGACTTCTCCACACTTTGCTACAGTAACAGCAGCCTCCCTTTCACCCGTCACTCAGCGACTCGCACAGCCACAACACGAGAAGTACTATATACACCTCCTCTTCTCTCTCTACCTGCGTTTAACAAAACAAAGCGCGAACCCTTTGACCGGCGCCGATCACCACCACGTGGCCCAATTCATCACTACTGCTCTCTTTTTATCCGTTCTCCTTATCTCCCCTGTTCTCTCATGTATGTGGCGAATTATGGCGGTTCTTTTACAAATTGCCAAGACAGAGGAGGAGCGAATAGGTGTCGTCGCGTGTGCTTGGCGGCTCTTCGTCTCTGTCACTTGGTGCTGGTAAGCGAAGGAAATTTATACCTCGATGTATGCCGCACTGGCCTCGTTTACCGCAGCCCTTTTTTGGGTTTTAAGACTCGTTGTGTTGTCAGGTACAGGGGGTGATGTGTTCGTAGGGTGGTGAGGATTGATTTGGATGGGTGGAGGATTGATTGTCGCGATGGTTATGTGCTGATAGATGGAGTCCGAAGTGGGGGACTGGGTTGGATTGACTTTTGAATAGACGATTTATTTTTGGCTAAGTTTATTGTCGCTTTCTTTCCTTCTGAAATATTTAAACGTCTGTATTTATGTTTTGTACTGGATTTTTCGTAATTATAATAAAAGAATTAACAAAATGTTTATATTCTTATTATTACCCAAACAACCTCGTATACTCGCCATTGTCGTCCCGAAACTTCTCGTCTTATTCGTCCCTAGGGATACTTCTTTCCATTCTCCTTTTCTTGAGGAGACTATACTCTTTGTCTGGTCCCCGTATGCACATCACCTGCGCCGTCTGAACGAAGTGGCACAGTCACCTGAATACTCGTGGCTGCAATCAAGCTGTGCACGTGTACGCGAGAAAAAGAAGTCGAGAGGATACAGTAGTAGAAGCAGCTTCCGTCGGTATCCGTTTTATCTCGCTATTTTTGCGCAGAGTCTCGCGGGATTCCCCGGGGAGCGATGAGACAAAAAGGTGAAAACGCGGGAGGGGAAGGAGGTTAGTGTATCGAAGCGTGTGCGGTTGTGGGCTGATTTTTCCGTTGATGCGAAGTGTCCGTTGTTATAGCTTGCAGTAATTTAACGTCGAGTTGTATATATATATGTGTGTGCTTCTACAGAAAATTTATTTTATGAACTTCGAGAGGATTTAAAAGGTTTTCGTAGTACTTATTAGCCGTGGTTCTATCTATATAAGAAGTTTAATTTTCTTCTTTAATTAGGGGATAATTTATTTGTGAAATACGAAATTTATTGTGTTGGTACAGAATATTTCTCGTTGAAAGCACTATAATGAAGTAAAAAAAAAAGAAACAGTTATGTACTGAAGTAGCATTTTACGGACATCGGGATTGGCTGAAAAATTTTATTGCCGCACTTAAAAATTGAAAATAAGCGCTATATTATACGAGGCTTATAATATATGAGTAATCGAGAGTTATAACTGCAGAAAAGTATTACACACCGACGACGCGCGCACGGTTAAAATATTAATGTTTTCAATTATTCGGTCGACGAATATATAACACAGATGTAATAATTTTTCATGATTTAACGTATAGGCCCAGTGCTTTTCATATATATACTTTTAGTACTTTAATACTGAAATTACAGTTAAACCTTCATTTATATTTATTATTATATCCGCGTGATGTTTTAATATAAGAAAAAAAAAACGGAAACACACACACAGAGAGACCCGTAAATCGAGAAAACAGCTTAATTATAACCATTAAGACCTACGAAAAGCCCTCGTATCCCCCTCGAAAAAAAATAAATCGTGAAAATTCATATAATCAAAGGAACCGCTTCCACGCCCTCTGCGTCGTGCCATTACCATACTAACCGCCTCATCACGGCCGTCATCACGACATACATAAATTCGAAAACTCACGCGCGAGTAAGACGACCGACGACTCGAAAAACTTCCCGCGGAAATTAACAAGGACCTTCTAGCGCGCGTTTTCTTCGGGTTAATTAAATTCCCGCGCAAAAGAGAAAGAGAGGGAGAGAGAGAAGTAATGTACTCTCCTAGCCGCTCATCCGCGAAACTTGCTGCTGCCCTAGTACGAGAAAGAGGAAGAGAGAGAGAGAAGAGCAGAGGGCGAAAGTTTTAAGGACTTTTTAAAATCCATTAAGGGACTTTTTAAATCCATTGCACCCGGAAGAAGAGAGCCGCCCCGTAGTCACGAACTCGCATAATTTTTGCACAGTTGCGCGAGCACGCGCCAAAAGAGGAGAGCAAGAGTGAGAGAAGGGGAAATATATATTGTTCGTTAACCGCCGGCTGGTAGAGAACGCGGAGCAAATTGTTTTTCTCTGGGAATTCGCGGATGGGTGGATGGAGAAATGGAGGTGAAGACGCGTTGCCGAATACTGAGTGTCAATTATTGATTCTGCGAATTTCGGTTAGCCCGCGATAAGAATTATTTTATCTTTATTGGTAATGATTAGTATTACAGACTCAATACCTATATACATTGACAATCGAGTTTCATTTACGCTTCTTCCGCTTCTTATTTTATTACTATTCACATCATCCGGCGTTATTTAACTATCTTACAAACCCAAGGATATATATAGTTTAAACCACGGAAATTTTTTCATTCCAAAATCAATTACCTTAAGCAGAATTGTGTTTCCTGCAACCGGCTTGAATAATAAAGCGACTTTTTCAATGGTAGTAGTAGTAGTAGGCGACATAAACAACACTTAACCCGCGAGAAACGCGCGACAATTCAGCAATATAACCTCAGCCCAGCCTCCGGCTAAACCACCGGGACTTTTAAATTTCATAATTAACGACACCGCATCTCCTCGTTACCGCTCCTTAGCCTCCCCATAAAACCGTACCTACCTACCAAACCCTTCCCAATAAACACAAACACACATACACACGCATCCTCCGCACGCTGCATCTTCAATTCTATCTCTCTCTCTCTCTCTCTCTCTTTCTCTCCGGCATTAGAAATTCATGAAACTCGATCGAGCTTGTGCCACTATCTAGAATTCCCACCATCTCTCGCACCCACAGCCTATTCAATTAGTACTTGGAGTATACGCGCTCGTTCGTTCTCTTCTCTTTTTTTTTTCTCTTCCCTATATATACGCACACGCGTGATAAATCGCAGCCAGCGCAGTCGTCATCGCGGCTGTTGTTACGACCGGTTGCACGCGCGGCGCTTCATTAGGAGAGTTGCGTAATTGCCGACGATCCATTTGCCCCCTGCACGCGTGAGTGTGAGGTAAAAACTAGTTCCTTTGGAGAACTAGCGTCCTTTCTCGCGTGGTGTTGTTTCGGTCTGTGAGTGTACGTATCAGGGGAAATTGTAAGTGTCGAGGGCAGCTTCCATGTACGGTGGTTTTGTTGTAATTGTACAATATATGTATAGTTCTCTTCTTAGTGGGGTATTTAATGTTGAGTAATAACTGGTAGCTATATGGGAGAGTGTAAAGTATCGAGTTGAACAAAAAAATGACGGTTAAATAAACAAGCGAAAGGTATAACGAGGTAGTAATAAAGTTCATTAGTATGCATTACAATTCTGATTTTGCTGTGTGCATTAACTGGGCTGTAAGTAAGGAGAGCTTTCATTACACATAACGTTGTTATTCTACTATTAGTATTATTACATTCACCGTTCCATTGAGTTTGTACTCGTTATGCCTTGCATAATTTTTGTTTCAATTTAATTTGTTTTGATGCAAATCGAAGATGAACTATATTTTTTAATTTCATGCGGGTATAAAAAAAACTATATATTTCGACGAACTTTACTTATTCCCATTTTAAACTTATATCTAAGATATCATTTCGCTTATATTATCACAAATAAGACATAACTTTAACAACCGTTCGAACCGCCCATCCTACCTCTCCGAAAATCCCAAACGAAAAAAAAATAGCTCACACGTGTATAACCACACCTCTCGAGCCAATGATTTACCACCTCGACACTTCTGGTGTGTGCTACTGTCACGCACTTCCCTTTTGACAATATATATATATATACACGCTGCTCAAATCTCATCGTCGAGTATACTGGAAGAAACCCAGTTATCCCATGGCTTCGTATTAATCCCTTCCTCTCTCTCTCTCTCTCTCTCTTTGGAAGAGGAAAAGGCGAGCGGTCGCGTCGTACAAAAGAGCCGTAAAGAAGGCTGACGCTCTCTCGAATAAGTACTTAATCAGACCACGGAGATAGCCCGGGCGACGAGAGTGAGAGAGTATTCCTTTATACCGCAGCGAAGAGGAAAGAGAGAAAGAGAGAGAGAGAGAGAGGGAGGGATTACACGAGAGTTTGGAGGAGGCGGCGACGGTAATGACCTAACGACGACTGTGAATGGGATAGAGGAGGAGAGATGTAGATAAACGTGGAACGGCCTTCTTTCGGCCAGGGAGAGAGAGTGAGGGAGAGAGAGAGAGAGAGACTTTTCGTGTGGATTCCGCGTTTTTATTCCGGTTTGTGAGTTTGCGCACGCCGCGCGCGTGCGGCTTTATATGCTAATGCTCGTGGTTTCTTTTATGAGTTTTTTGTAACGAGAGATTATTGGAGATTTTTTTTCGAAAAGGTATATTTAATGGGTAAAAATTTTTTTTTTTTTGTTGGTTATCGTTGTGAGGCAAGTGGGGTAATACTCTGAAATGCTAAATGAAATGAATATATAGGAATTTATTAAATGGTTGCACAATTTTAACATTTTATTTTGTTTTCAATTTGTATATAAGAGGAAATTTACATTAACTAAATGTATTTTATATGCTATAAATTTGTTATTGGCTTATTTTAATAATTTTCGAAGAATTTTTTTCTCACTGTGAAACTTGAAATATTTCAGAAATTTTAATTCATTTTTAATCCGAATGACCAAACAATAATCCCAATCCCAGCACAAAACCATCCGTTGAAAAGGAAACCTCATCATTATCATCTCCTTGCTACCAGCTTACAAGAAAGAAAAAAAAAAGAAGAAATCATCATTATTCATCGTAGCTCTCCAGTCGCAAGAGAGCAGAATAAGAGGAGGGGAGGACACCCAGATATGCATGCATACACGTCTATATAACCAAGCGACGCGCGATTTGAAATTCAAATGACTAATGTCTCGACGGCGGTATTACCGTCAGTGCTGCTTCTGACTCTCCTCGAATTAGAATTGAAGATCCATCTAATTTCACAAAGAGAGCGTCTACTCGCGTAAAAGAAAGCCGGCGCGCATATTAAAAACTTGAAAGAGCTGATTACGAGATCCACACAAATTGTCGTCGTCGTCGTCGTCGTCGTCGTCCACGTCCGTTCATAATTCATCATTTCCTTGAAGATTTGAATGAGAAAGCGCGAGAACAGAGGGGTAAGAGCACGAAGGACCTTTATGAAGTCTCTGCGTCTTTCTTCCTTTGCGTCTCGATATTCCCTCGTTTTCTCCGGTGGTCCACGCGCAATGATATTGCAGGAGAATGAGCGAAGTATAGAATGAGAATGAGAGAGAGATGAGGAGAGGATGGATTCTGTTTTATGGCTGCTATACGAGAACGTATATATATAGAGTCGCGTCGCGTGATCCGCACCTTTGTTTTGTAGTTCTAGATGGATTAGGAGTTTTTGACATGTAATATGGACATGCCGAACGAAATTGTTATAAACAAACGACATTACAATTTCGTTTTTAAGTAGTATATATACATATAAAATGAATCCGCGGTCGGGCATATATAAAAGTAGAATATGACGCAGTTGGTAAAAACCTCTTCCCTCATTTCTTTTTCATTCCTTTTTTAAGAACGCTGCGCAGTCAAGTTCGCAAATCAGGCTGTTTGTTATCATAACAGCTAAATTAGGCATGACATCATGCCTGCTTTAGGTCACGCGATTCAAAATACACCACCGTACACACATATATCCCCGACATTCCTGCAATTCCTTATACTCGTGCACTTCCCTGTAAAAAAAATACAGTCGCTACCACAGAACCAACAACATCGAGTCATCAAAAACTACCGTCACCCTTATATCCTTCGCATCTCATCTCTCATTCTAAATTTTTACTCCACACATTCCTCCCTTTACCTCACACCGACGCTCTCTGCTCTTACGCGTCTATCAATCACTCTCTCCGGTGCTCACGGCTACCGCGCATACGCCCGTTGACGATCACTCGTTCTCTCGCAAGCCGCGTGTAAACTCGTTTCGGATTAGTTACGGCAGCAACGGCGTCGGCTACTACTAGCAGAGATAGCGCCTGTAATTAATAAGGCGAGGGGGAATCGCTTTTCAATCTACGTGTAATCGCCTTGCTTTCTCTCTCTCTCTCTCTCTCTCTTTTCGTTTTGTGGATGTTGGCATGGCGGCGTTATTACGTGTGCGTAGTAGTAGTAGTAGAAGCGAGAAAAATCGACTGTGGTGGGTATATAATTAGTTGTATCGCGGCGGCGTCGTTTGAAAATCGTTAGATAGATAGCAGGTGATTGAGACGTACGTGCGTGTGCGCACATGTTTGCAGGTTATGCGCAGTTTTGGTGAGAGGTGGAGGGGGGGGGCGTTTGGTAATTTGTCAGAATTTAGTTTATTAAGTGTTTAGAGCTGTGGCTTGATAAGTTGGTATATTATTTTAGATGTCGTAAAAGTATATATTTATATGTATAAGCGATAAAAACTGTGTTAGATTAAGTAAGATATCGCGTGTATATGAGTTTACGTACCGGTTTTTAATGCGACGATCGATGAAATTTATTCGAGTAAACCGTTTTAATAAAGATACACATCATTATCTTAACTCACAGCCAAGAGATGTAATCGTTCGCGGCATTTAAAATTACAATTAAATAAGTATATATACATATATTGAAATTATGCAAGTATGTATGTGTATGTATATAATATTTGATACTTCGATTCAATCGAATAACAGTATGAACACAGGCGGACAATTAAGATTACCGTTGTACAAGTATATTATTGCTCGCAAATTATCATGAACGTTACAATTTAATTTGCGACAGGACCGTATTGACTTACTTTTCATCTGTAATTAGCTTTCACGATACAGTCTTCCCAACTTTATCAAAATAAACAACTGATCAATCGATAATTAGCAATATATCTGTTAAAAACTTCCACCGTTCCCACAATACTTCTATCGTACCTTTAAATCGTATAAGAAACTTCAACGATCCTGCGTCAATAAATCGCACCTTCTTCTTCCATCCTTCCAAAAATAGCAGCCATCAACCTCCTGACACTTCTAAAGCACCGATTTCGAATACGCGCTACCTCCCGTAATCCGATACGCCGACGTCGCGTGCTATCTTTCACTCCCACGTATACACACGATGCCTTCTTCTTCTCCTCCTTCTCTCCTCTCGCTATAACGTGCTTTTCAATGCTCGCGCAGCTGTCAACTGGAGAAATTCGGAAAACCCGAAACCGATTGTACTTTCACGTACGAGCTCGCAACTGGTTCTCATTCGCGCGCAAAGAATTATACATATATATATATATATATATATATATATATATACGCGAGTGGGGACCGGGACTTTGGTTACTTTTTGGTTGCTTTTGTATACTCCAGAAAGCGCGCGCTTGAGGTTCATGTATGTATATGCGCTTTTACTTCTAGTGGTTATGGTAGAGAGGAGAAATTTGGAAAAAAAAGGTGGAGTTCGTCAGGCAACCGTTGTTGTTTTTTCATAATTTTCGAAGGGAGAGAGGTAATTGTAGTGTTGACACATTGTTCGTGTAATAAAGAGGCTTGACCCCAAATCAATAATTTTCGCGCGAATTATATATTTGAGTGTGAGAATTTTGCGATCGATGAGCGAGTTCGAGGTATATAATCGAGCAGGATGAAATTTCTAAGGTGGAGCCATGAGTATTACGGTTTATCGGTTATATCGTGTAATTTCAATTGAAAATTTTGATACTTTGGCACATTTACAGCAACGGGATTTTATTTTGTATTTGTTGAGAGTTTAATTTGGTTTTCATTAAAGTATTATATAAATCTACATGAAATTGCGTGTTCAAAGAGATTGATGATGATAATAATTAAGATAACGGAAAATATTTTGAAAAATTTCGTCGATATATTAATCATAAACTGATGTAACTACTTTTTATTATGGATTCGTTATGCGTCCAATGTAAGAAGAACATTTTATTTTACATCAAACAAAATCCAAGATTCTAACTATCTTATTATAACATCGCAAACAAATATTAACTTGAAAAAGTCAATAGATAAAAATGACTTCAAGGCCCTTACACACCGACTCCCTTTAAACTCATCTCATCTCTCCAGAACCCATTTAAGACACCATCACCAACCATCTCAAACCTTCGTTCCCCACTACCAGTATCTATACACATTCCGTCGGCCTTGGATTTCGGAAACGTTCGTAGCGCAAACATAGAGAGAGAGACTGACTGCAGCAAATCCCCACGCGTATTTGCCTCGTACGCGCGCGCGCGCACAGGCGTAAATATTTGCGCGTCGAAGAGCAGCGTGCGTGCCCGCGTGGTCTTGTATTTTACGATTGTCAATACGTTACGCGCGTGTGCGCCTGCGCGTGATATACCGCGACTCTTATATTACGCGTCTGATTTCATTTTGGATTTCGCTTGCTATGTGTGTGTGTGTATGTTGGGGTTTGGAAGTGACACGGGGCATATGCGATTTATTTCCGGCGCGCAGTGTTGTGAATCAAATGTAGAAGTAATGGGGGAAGTTTACTGTCGATTTACTGGTGGAAAGGATTTTTGATAGTGATTACGTTTTTAGAATGAAATTTTTAATTAAAATCAGGAGATAATTTCGCTGTAAGGAGAATCAGAAGTTGGAGGGTTAGAGCGAGGGAATGAAGTCGTCCCAAAAGTTTAATTTCTCGCTGAAGTGAAATTTTGAAAATTAATTGCCGATGTTTTGAACTCATTTAAAGTTTTGCTTGGTTACTTGTAGAAGTAATTTTGCTCGAGATACTCAAATAGAAATTATACGTTTCCAAGAAACTTTTGTTTTTGCACGGGGGTTGCGTTCAGCTCGTGTTTCTTATTACAAGAAAATAATCATAAATCATTATATTATAGAACCACATTTTTATCGAAATACATTTCTTTTTTTAGAGCCTTCATTCCCATCTACCAAGATATAACATGACTCTTTTAAAGTGAAAACCTTCAAAAAATACCGCAACATTTATCTCTGTCCAAAAATGTTAACCACCCTATACCAACCCAACTCTCTCGTCCATTCGCTCACTGTACCCCCCCCCCCCTCTCCGTCTCCAAACCGTCCATTTAGCCGCTGAAAAATGAACCCGATATATATACGCGCCTCTCCTGAGCCATCGACGACCACCGATCCAATCCCAAAAGCCATTATTTTCCCGCGCTCGCGTGTATCATCGTCGTCGTCTAACCCGTTCAGCCGCTTCATCAATCGCTTCTCTCTCTCTCTCTTCCTCTTCCCCTCTATAGTTTATATGCTTTGGTCGTCCTTAACCCCGATTTCCGGCGTGGTGCGCGCAACGTCTGCTTATTACGCGCGGAGGAAATCCGCGTTTCCCGAGTATGCGGCTGGAGGGGAGAAAGTGCTCAGTTTGTTTTATCGGGTGATCTAGCGTACAACTGTTTTCGGAGCGAAATCTTTTGTTTTACGAGGGAGTGGATTGCGTTTACCGGACGCTACATATGTTCTAGTTCGAGTTAGGACGTTGCACGGAAAGCGAACCTCGCGTTTGGAAACTGTTATGGTTTTCGTGGTGATTAGAAGAGGAATGTTTCTTAAAAAAGTGATCTTTCTTAAAAAAGTGATGGAGTAAATCTGTCATCACAATAAGACTGCTTCTATTGGTTGTTACTCGCTCATTTGATTTGTCTGCATAGAATAAGCGCCAAACTCGAATATGTTTGAATTTTAAAAATTAAAAAGTTCGTATTTAAAACTGAAAAATTAAAATGATATAAAACAAATTCATTATTTCATTTATCCGACTAATTAAAACAAATTTTTAACCTGAAACTAACTAACTTAATCATGTTCATAACCATAAATACGAAAAATAAATTAATAAATAATGCGCGCGAATTGCGTTGAATATAGCTAGTTAAGTTAAACAATTGATGCGAATAATTTTAAGATTTATGAAGTTACTTAGTTTTGTAATAATGCTATAATAAATTACTTAAGGAATTTCAAGCTTGAAATTTTTCCATAAATTAAAAGTGGTATAAAAATAAACATGACGTACAAACAGTACGGTCCTAAAGTTACAAAATTATTTCATGCAATCGACACAATACCGCGTTCCAACCAAGTTTCCAATCCAAATTTTCCACCGCTTTTCAAAATCCGAATATCAACACTCTTTACGTTCACCCGTTCGCTTCTCGTCACACTCATCGCTCGTTTACAAATAAATACGAAATTTACGGGTATTTATAAAGCGATTTCCTCGCACGCTCGCTTGCACAATAACGTTGGCTACTGCGCTCACTCGCACCGCCTGTGTATGCTCAGCAAAGTGTGCAAACGAAACATATATGGACCCTCTCTCTCTCTCTCTCTCTCTCTCGGTTGCCGCTTCGTTTACATTGCCGAGACAGCTGAGAGAGAGAGAGAGAGAGTTGGACGGCGCTCGGACGTCGAAGTGACGCAAATTGTCAATAATTGCGAGAGGACGACGACTGCCGGTGTTGCGGTATTGTGGATGCGCAGTATTGCAAGTAGTGTGTATGATTAATTTTGAAGGTTTTAATGTATTGTTCATGGTGGTACGTCGTTATTTTCGAGCGAGTTCAGACTTATTGTTTAGGAACGTGGCATTGTGCTGATATTGAACGCATTATTTAACATCACGTGCGAGGAACTGTAAATTTGCACGCCTGAATTGACCTATGCAAACGTTCAACTATATGTAACAGAATATATGTGCTGGTACACAGGACGCAGTGTTACATTGGTTTACATCACGAGTTATTGCTCTAACTAACAATAGTTATCCATAATTTATCCTTATGAATATTCCCATTCATTTAACCACAAACGACTCCAAAATATTATACTTCTTAACCTCTCAATTATATAGTGACCTACAAATCTATTGTCCTCTTCGATCCCTAACCCCTGCCGATATCACCAACAGCCATTCCTCTCTCTCTCTCTCTCACTCGCTCCCGATACATCCGGACTCCCCTACGACGACACCTAAATCCGCCTTAGCACAGCAGCAGTAGCAGCATCAGCGCCAGGCGTTAATGGCCCTTCCTCTCTCTCTGTCCGCTCATTCATTCGTAAAGCCGTGCTAAGAGCCTTTTGACGCCTCTGCGGAAGTGACCATCGGCAACGACGCATCGTGCACACGTGTGCGAAGCTCAGCTCAGCACGATAATTCATTCGCGCACACGCGTGAGGTATGAGGGTATCGGGATGAAAGGGTTCGAGTGGTTGAGTTATGATTTTCGGTGATTGGTGGGGAGGGTGGAAGAGAGAGAGAGAGAAGTGTTTTTGATACGGTGAATAGGGAAGTGATGGATCGGTTTAGAGAGGCGAAAATTGGAGGATTAACTGGGGGTATTGTACGTGTGTGTTATGGGAAGGGATGTGTGAAGTTGTTGAGATTAGAGAGTAAACAGGAGTGTCAGCTGTTAAATGCTGGTGACTTTTACTGCTTAACGTTACGACGTGGTGTTTTCGTATAATATTAACTGACAGCTTTTTACAGGACTTTGAAAATCACTTTACAAGCCAACAACGTACTTCTATACCATTCAGTATAGCCATTTTCAGTGATTAATATACAAAAATTTATCACTTCAATCAACGACATTAAGCCAAATCAACGTCATCTCCCAAACAACGACCCATGAAACTCTCAACCTCTCTTCTTGCGATCTACTCCAGATTCCACAACCCAGATAAAAATCCATAGCATCTTTCAAGGCCGAAGCAGTAGCAGCAGTAGTAGCAGCAGCAGCACTTACATCGCTCTCTCGTCAGCCTCTTATCCTTCGCCCGAGAACAGCAGCTATTCTTCATTAATAACGGCGCGAAGCACGTGGTTATAAATTCCAAGCGCGACGCGCGTTCGCACCTCATTATTCCTCTCTCGCGTTGCGGAAAATTTCTCTTCGGACACAGGCATATGCATCACGGAGATTAAGCTCCCTTAGGAAATATAGATTCAATTTCAAGTGTGTACGTATATACGCGTACGACTCTCGTGCGCTCGCGTTTAAAGCCATCTGTTTTTCCCTTTATCGTTCTTCTCGCGCCTTGGGTCGTCGTCTTTTTGCAGCGTTCTCCTTTATCTTTCATTTTCGCCCCAATGGCTTCTTTATCGGTAATGCCAATAAAGGTGCTTTATTGCTTTGCGAGTTCGACCGTTTCTTTAAATCGCTTGGAAAAGCGTAATAATCCTTTCGAGATTCTTACCTATTAGTATCTTTGTAATTATCATTATATTAAATAAAATAATTTTTCACACTCCGTGCGAGAAGTTCGATTTCTCGCACGCTCGAATAAAAAAGCATGCGCCAAATTGAG
>JAYJLV010002559.1:0-10434 GCA_036873485.1 Torymus texanus | reverse complement strand
TCTTTTTTTTTTTCTCTCTCTCTCTCTCTCTCTCTCTCTCTCTCTCTCTCTCTCTCTCTCTCTCTCTCTCTCTCTCTTGCTCTTTCTACCTGCCGGACGGCTAAGCGGGCAGGCAGACACACGCGTGCGCACGTCGACTCACGCCCCCTCTTCTTCCGCGAGCACAAACGTATGTGTGTGTGTGTGTGCGGCAGGTAACGCGATATTCTTCCCGAGACTGTATCCAGACAGAAAGAGAGAGAGAGAGAGAAAGAGAGAGAGAAAGAGGTTTGTCGCCGAGTGCGAGGTTGAACCATACACACGCTATTGTTCTCCTTCTTCTTCTGTCGTCTTTTCGAAGATGATTGGCTTTGGTTTCAGTATAAACGTACACTGTTCGATGATGATACGGTTTTCTCGTGGTTTATTAAAAGTCTATTTAAGAGTTTTTATACGTGTATATATATATTAGTACGTGTTTTATTTTCTCCTTTTATCTCGCTCTCTCGTTTTATACGTATATATACCGCGGAGACGAGAACGCGGTAGATGTATGCATATATAAAAGTGGGAAAAATCGTTGCGGAAGATGTGCAACCCGATACACGCGGTACACTTTTCATACATATATACGCATGTGCGCTCGCGGATTATATAACACACGAGTGGCAGCAGCACCACACATTGACCAATGGTTAAACGCGAGATGACGATGATGAAATTCTCCGCGACACTGCTTTGATCGCTCGAGTGTGAACGATCCTTTGAGAGAGAGAAAAATGTTTGAAATGATATATTTTTCGTAAACGAGGTGGCGTATATTATATATAGCGGAAGCTATTGTACCAATATATTATACACAAACTACTAAGATTTATCATTAAGACGGTACGCGTGCGATGCAACTATTAGGCGTGTGCAAACGGCTAAGCCATCTCTCAGCGCGTATATAATCTCTCGATTAAACGCATACACTAGGGAGATTCCCTTGCGTATAATATAATGACAAAACTCGTGCTATTTGCTTAACGCGTTTATATACACCCATCGTCGTGGTCTTTTTTTTTAACCACTCGACTATTTTATACACACACACACACACACACACGCACACACACACGCACGCACGCATGGCTCATTACCCACGGTATATATAACGGCATTATATGATCCGTGATGCGTGGAAACTATAATCCTTCCCCTCTTGTCCTTTCGTCTTCTCTCCGCAAAGATGAGCGTAAACCGTGTATTATAAGAATCTCGTATATATGCTCTGATATATTTAGTGGATAGATGTGTGTGTATACATACTGGTATTATTTTTACGAATGTTCGCACACATATACATCACACACGTCTCGCGAATATATATATTCAACGTTGGAGAACGTTTGATCTAGCCTACTTACGCATGTATAGTTATTATATATGCGGGAAAATAATGGCTATCTCTAACGCGAGCACCGCTGTGTGTTATTATGGTCTAATGGCGGGTTTAAAAGTCACCGCTCCGTTATTTATAGAAAGGAGTTCACGGAGGACGATATATTGAGCTATGATCGCAAGAATATGTTTTGTTTGACTTAATTAAAATATCACTGTTTTGAGAAAAACTGAGATTTATAGAATGTTGCGAATATTTTGGGCTTTTGTATGATGACGATGAGTGCGGTAGGTAAAATACGCGGTTGCGGTGAATTATTGGTGTACGAAAGAGTTAAGGAACTGGTTTCTGTAGATTTCGTATGTCTTTGTAGAAACGAAAAAAAAAAAATAGTTTGCGAAACCTGCTGACTTTGCAAACAACGTCGTCTATCTAAATTTCCGTAAAAACTAGCTCGAATCCTAGCTCATAATTCACTGAGATTTATAAAGTTGACAAAAAAAAAATAACAACCTCTTGTTTATATACTCGTGTGTATGTGTATATGTTACGGTGAATCACAAGACAGCGAAACATCTTGTCACTGCAACGACGAAATCTAAAAATACGATGAACCCAAATCTCCCAATGTAATATAGATAATCATACCCCCCTACAAATGTAACTCAGCGTACATTTATCATAACGAGAACCAAGAACCACTAAAACTACTTTAAACTACGCGTCTTTTTGTTTCCTCTACCACGAATAATAAAACGTCACCTCTTGATAACACGTTACGAGTCATCCATTGCAACGACGACACGAAGGTTTGAAAAAGCGAGGTTATGATCGTTCGCGCGTGAAACCCTCTTTCACTGCAATGTTCTCCTATATATATATATATGTACCTCGCTTGCACATACTTCACTCTCCTTCCCCTCCCACTGCATCTTTCCTCTCAGCGAAAAATCGTAATCGCAACAATTAATTAGTTTTCCGCGATTAATCGCCGGGCGACCGTTCTCTCTCTCTCTCTCTCTCTCTCGTTTTCTTTTCTTCTTGCTACGCGACTATAACATATATACGTACGTATATATACACATACATACACTATATATATACCGCTATTCGTTCTCGTGTGCCCGGGGCATTCGTTAAACGGGCATAAGAGTACTCGCACAAGACCACGTATACGTGCACATGTGATTTATCCTCGGCCGCGTATACGGTGTAAATTATATTTTTACGTTAAAAATGCCATTGCACCGGCAATCGATCAGAGCATGCACGAGAGAGAGAGAGAGAGAGGCGAGGTTCTCGAGCGTTCGTGTAAACGCGTGTACTTTCGCGGGAATTTCTTTGTAATTGAATCGATTATATACGGACAGAGAGACGAGGAAGAAGGGTAGGTGCGAGAATAGGTATAGGCAGAGAGATGCACTTAATCAATGGCTTAAACGGCCGAGAGAGAGAGAGAGAGAGAGGCAAGCGCACACAATCGAAAGGAGGGTTTCATCAAAATTCCTCTCTCTCGTGGTTGCTGATGCAGGTGTTTGTGTATCGGTTCCTCTACTCTCCTCTCGTCGAGGAGGAGAAATCGGTTGCGCGAAATTCTAACTAACGAACAACGTATATGTATATACGATTGGCGGTGTATGCTCTACGAGGTTCACTGCATTGAGGCGCAATTAGTTTTTCTCTGAAATGAAAGAGTATGTACGAGTTTTAAGAAAAAAAAAGAAGGTAGTGTGCTATATGTGTACATATAGGAAGTATGCAATTTACGCTTGGATTACGATTATACGGGGCGAGGGAATTAAGGTAAAAAAAAAAACTCATTAATTCTGAGGTTGAGATATAATATAGTGAGAGAGACATACAAAAATGTACGCGCACGCACCCAGTAGTAACTCTCGGATATTTAAATATACTTT
This sequence comes from Torymus texanus, assembly GCA_036873485.1. Classification (NCBI taxonomy): domain Eukaryota; kingdom Metazoa; phylum Arthropoda; class Insecta; order Hymenoptera; family Torymidae; genus Torymus; species Torymus texanus. The sequence continues at coordinate 7,155 of JAYJLV010002559.1, read as the reverse complement.
CACTTTCGGCAACGCTATCGAAAACCACAAAATCGTTCGGTTAACCGAAGCGACATCTCCTACTCACGCCGAAATCACTCTTTTTTTTATAGATTTCATAGATTTTCATTAAAACCTTCCACTTCTCTTCATATATACATGTATGTTCCGTTACAACGATAAGAAGCAAACAAAAAAATAACATGCACGTATATACATACGCGTTTTCCGATGTGAAACCGTTTTTCATAAACTACATATTACGCATACACGCACGTACGCGTGAATCGTCGAAAGCGCATATGTATATCCGTACGTTATACGTATATCTTATACACAATCTGACTCATATAACCATTCTTAATAAACCCCCGCGGGTCCACGCGTTCATTAATTAACAATACGTCGTCCAGTATAGTGTGCGCCACACTAAACTAAACTAAACGCATATATATACACACACGTGGAGATATCGCCGCCTTAAGCAGCGCGGCCTATAAACATGTCGTCCGCACGCCGCATGCCCAACAATAACCGGGAAAAAATCTCGCCTAATCTCGCGCAAAATCTTACGAAACCCGCTCTCCCGCCTTTGTTCGCTAGCAGCCGTAGCTGTAGCAACAGCAACAGTAGTAGTAGTATAGACATCGAGTCAATAAAGCTCTCGGTCTATCGACGTTAAAAAAAAAATAACAGGCAAAATATATACGCAGGAGAGAGAAAGAGACACTACGGGAGTGCGTGGGCGACATCACGAGGGTAATCTTTTGGCTTTATCATTTAATTATTGGAATTCGTGCCGCCTGGCGATTGACTTCACCGTTGGTTTATGCTTGTGACTGTCTCTCTATGTTTATATATACGCTGAAGCAGAGAAAAAGAGAGAGAGAGAGAGTAACGACGATGCCTTTACGATAGCAAGCGGACGTTCGCGCGTGTAGAGAGAGAGAGCGGTTTTAAAGTTTAGACTACTGCCGCGGGAGAGAGAAAGAGAAGGAGAGATAGGAAAAAGGAAAGGACAATGATAGGAAGGAGAAACGAGAAGCGTTTAAAGTTGATGGTTTTAATCCGTTTGTGATGGGTACGGTAGTCATACCAGCAGCAGCAGCAACAGCAGTAGTTGCTGTGCCGGTAGTAGTAGTAGTAGAAGTAGGATCTTTAATAAACGCGATACGGTTTATTGTGATTGCCCTAATCATGCGCAACCTGTTTCGAGATGCTAAATCTCTTATCGGTTCGCGCTGATACGGTTAACTTTGTGTTATTGATGTAACGGCCGCTAAGCGTAAACCTATTAGCGAGCTGTTAAGTCGACTTAATAAATTTAACCCTGCGCGCCGCGCGAACGCACAGAATTGCATGCAGCTTATATAGAGCCTCGCTCTGTACTGATCACAGCGGTGTTATATACGAGTATGTTATATATGTACGCGTATACATATCGGTAACTATTAATATCGCGTTATTTGTATCGTGAAGCAAAGAAAGAAAGAAAGAAAGAAAGTAGTAGTAATAGGAAGCTGATAGGAAGAAATTGATTTTATTATGATTTCTCGCCGCGGCGGTACACAGCAAACACTGTGTGCGTTACGAGCTTTAATCACGACGGCACGAAACAATTTCGATCAGTTGTGTGTTGTTTTCTCTCTCTCTTCGTGAAGAAGGCAGAGAGAGAGAGAGGGGCGGATGAAGAGGTACGCGGAGTAAGGGAAACAAAGGGAACGCGGAAAAAAGGCAACACGAGAAACACAGAGGGAAAGAGAAAGAGAGAGAGAGAGAGAGAGAGAGAGAGAGAGAGAGAGAGGGACGAAAATACTCGAACGGATGAAGTGAGTAAACGAGGTGGAAAGGGACGACGCGACGATGTGGTGTACACACTCGTATACATATATATACAAACGTAGTAGCACACAGAGAAAAGCAGAGAGAGAGAGAGAGAGAGCGGATGAAGTGAAGAATCGGAACAAGGAGGCGGAATAGCAACACGCGAAGAGAGAGAGAGAGAGGGAGTGAGCGAGGGGGGAAGAGAAAAAGGGAGAAAAAGATACTCGCCGCCGATAGATGAAGCACGCGCGAGTGAGCGAGGTGGAGAAAGAGAGGGAGAGAGAGAGAGAGAGAGAGATAAATTGACAAACAGACGCGACGATAATACGTTGAATGGGGAATTTGTTCGCTTTGTAACGCGGGCGTTCGCTCGCTCACGCGCGCGCCTTCGTCTCGTTATCTCGTTGAAGGAGCTTTCTACGAACAATACGCTACGAGAGAAAGAAAGAGAGAGAAAGAGAGATAGATAGATAGTTTAATAAATGTATATCGAGCGATTGTATAAAAGCCCCCAAGTGTGTCTTATTCAGCCTAAGAATAAATTTTTCGGGGCAATAGTGTAGGAGTAATTGTATATATATACGCGAATGGGCCATTACGCGTATAGAGTATAATACGCCTACGTATACAGCATAACGTGTAAGTTAATAACAATACAAGCGTACGTTGCTTGCGCTTAGAAAATTTTAACTCTGCGGTAGACTATAGTGTACAGCTATATATGTGTATATATGTGTATACCCGCTAATTGCGTTCTGTGGCTACGCGCGCTTATTACACTTTAAACGGGCACCACGCAGCCCAGAGAACCAAATGGTTTAATTATTATATACGCACGAGTAGCACACACACACACATATATATACAAAGCGTTCGAATATTCACGTGTATGTATATACGTATATTTATTTTGATATTTGGCCATTTAGTCCGAAAGTAGCGGTTTTAACGATAATGACGCACGCTCGCAGGGACCTCGACGAAAATTTTATTAGACGACAAGAAGTGAATGTATGTAACGAGTGCGCGCTTAGAAGCCAACGTGCGTGGTTATCGAGCGAAGGAATATTTTACAACGAGCAATTGTGTCGTTAACAATGTATATGTATGTATATATACGTGTGGTCGATCTGATTACCGGTATATAGATTATCATAATATATTATATATTTGTATAAAAAGTATGTGAGGAACGACGAAGATATGTTACGTATATATATACCCTATAAAATCGTAACATAACACTGCTTCTTCTACTGTTGCTGCTGCTGCTTATCGCTCTTTGTATAACACCTAAAGCGCCTTAACGTTCGCGCGCTGCAAAACAACGGAGCCCACTCTACTCTGATATATAAAAAAAAAAAGAAGAACCATTGCCATCGTTCTCTTCTCTACTTGCTATAGGCTGCACTCCAATAAATGAGGGACTACGCGCTTACACGTACATACACACAGACAAATACACCACACCGTTCCGCCTGGTGATAACCTCTTCATTGTTCGCGACGTACTGCTGCAGTTGTTCTCCGAAGCGCGTTATCGCAACGTGAGGCTATATAGTACATCCGTTCTCTCTCTCTCTCTCTCTCTCTCTCTCACTGTTCCTCGCGGTACATTAGAGCGAATTGGACAGACCCGCGTGTTACGACGACGACGACGACGACGACGACAACGACGAATCGCCCACGTACGCATACTAGTGCGAACATATATGTCGGGACGAATAATCGTACGCGCGAGTCGCCTCGATTTTCCATCCGCTCTTTCTGACGGATTTCAATTACCGGGAGAGAGAGAGAAAGGCTGCTATCGTCGCTTTTTTTTTCTTTTTTTTATTGAACTGGAGAGTTCCATTTCCGCTTCCGGAGGTGCCGCACTATGCAACGTATGGCTTGCTATGTATATATATTCTACGAGCAGCTTTTTCGCGCGTGACCGCTTTACTTTCAATTTCAGGTCGACGCGTATGTGTGTACGTGTATATATATATATATATATATATATATAGGGAAAGTCGTTGTGACGACGACGACGACGGCGGCGATGATGGCTAATCGATGAGTGCGTTCCTGTCAATTGGATGTATGTAGGTGCTTGGAAGGATATAAAGCATTGAAGAAAAGTGCCCGCGTCACGCTCGATAATGTGCGCGCGATTTCACTTGCCACTGTCGTCTGTATTATGTATATATAAGAGGCATGAGAAATTTCAATGGTCATCACATGTGTGTAAGCGTTTTAATCAAGTATTCGCTATTTTAGGACGACGACACAATGACTCTGTATATATACACATTATATGTGTACGTATATAACCTTGGTATATAAAAACTGCCTCGTACGCATACTTGCGCGCGTGAAAATTCGCGAGTGGATATATTGTATACGTACGTACACGTGCTTATGAATTGTGCAATATTTCTCGATTGCTATTCCGAGTGTGTGTGTACCTCGTTATACATTGCGTTGATTAGAGCTTTTAAAATAAAACAACGACATTTAAAAATACATATTTGCACACGACTCGTGCTATAAAAAAAATAAAACTAACAATGGCAAGGATTTTCTCATCTCTTTCTCTCTAAAAGCGAGAGAGAAACTTACTGACAGAGAGTGAGAGAATACGTCGGTTAGGTTCCATCACTCTTGTCGGTCCGGGACTATCGACAGCTACTCCTCTCTCTCTTTCTCTTTCTCTCTCGCCAGGAATAGAACAGCCGCCGCAACACGCCGACATATCTACAAACACAAATATACACATACACACACACGCGAATTTAAAATCTCTCTGGATCATATACGACCTCGACCCCGTCATCCGCAGCGTTCCCGTGATTATATTCAAATCATCATCCTCGCGTATATATACCTTCGCCTATGCAATGCAAAAACTCAAAGAAAACTAGAAATATAACACATATATATATATAGATGCTGCTTGTCCATCTCGATTATATTCATATACACGTTGACTATAGTTGTTAAAATTGTTTATATATACACACACACGCACGTACGCATACATACATATACAAAGCGCTTCGCGATGATATATTCAATCGTCCGAGAGCGCGCATGCACATAATCGGATGGTAATTACCCTGAAAAACGAGACGGATGGACAGTCCCATTGGAATTATAGGACTGGTGGTACGATCTATAGTATAGAACACAGCTCATTGTTCCGCCGCTAATGTTAAACAGCTAATCTGCAGTGGATGCGCCCGCTCGTGATTTTAGCGGATCGATTGTTGTTGTTGTTGTCGTTGTCGTTGAGTGGGGGAAGAACGATAGAGAGATGAATATCGTAGCGGTAGTCGGGGTGAAATTTTTTCGCGAATCGGGTCAGGGCGTTTCTTTTTTCTTTATATATATATATGTACGCGCGCAGCTCGATATTTTATATATTGGATTGCGCCGAGCGCGCGTCGCGCGAGCGGAAAAGAGTGCAGTCGTCAGCCGAATGGAGATTCGATAAAGTTTAATTTGGAGGAGAGCCTCTCTCTTCCCCTCTCTCTCTCTCTCTCTCTCTCTCTGTCTCTCTCTCTCTGTCTCTCTCTCTCTCTCTCTTTATCGACAGCGCATACACATACATATAGGTATATATATTGTTTGCCGTATCTTGTTAGCCTTCCACATTGATTAACGCGCTTTTCTATATATACGAGTATATATATAAGGTCGCTTTTTTTCAATTCACCTTGTCCCCTCGTATATTAGGAAAATCTATATATACACGTGTATGTGTGTGCATGGACAAATGTGTGCACATACACTTAACTCCTTCTTATAAACCCAGTAGGCAGCGATGCAAAGCCTGTGTATAACCGGGAAAACCGATATACAGGAGGATAGAGACGAAGAGAAGAGTAATTTGGTATAAAACTATATATACGTCCCACGTGCGCGCGTGCGAAAAAGCGTAATAAATCCTTCACTATGATGCAATATAAATGTTAATACCCCACCCTATATATATATATATATATATATATATATACACGCGTCGGCTCGCTAAAGCGCCACCGCGCTCGCGTCGTCCGTATACATTTGAATGTAAAATAAAAAAGGCACAGCTTCTATTTATCTCTTTCTCTCTCTCTTTCGCCTATCCGCAACGAACGATCAATCGTCCTGGAAAATAAAACAACGAAATAAAACGCACGCTCTCGGCGTCGTCTCCCTCCTCGTCCCGCGTGTTTTGCGTATATGTTTGTCTATACACTGATAGAACCAATCATTTGGGAGAAAGAAATGATGCATTTGAGAGAAAATTATTCGTGGGATTTGAAAACAAATGACCATTCCTTAACAATTAAGGAATATTCGTAAATAATTAATACTCAACGACAAATTACGTAAGTTAGGTTAAGTGAAATACGCGTGGCAAATGTTTCATTCCTTAACTGTTAATGCATGTGACTTCAACTTTTTTCAAATGCATATTCCTTAATTAGTTAAGTCACCGACTTTGTCGCAAATGATTCTTTCTATCAGTGTACGAACGCGGATAGACAGAGAAAGAGAGAGAGAGAAAGGACTAGAATTTGATTTTTATTAGAAATTCCACGGGTATTAAGTCACCAGGCGTATGCACGTGGGAGTATAGTAGTAGTAGTATATTCATATAGCCTTCACTTTATATATCGGTCTATCTTTCGCTCTCTCGCTCAAGAACGGACTTTTCGAAAAGAAAGCCAATACGCCGCCGCCGCCGCCGCGGGGCAACAATGTATGCGATGCTCCCTCAGGTTCCACTATCAAAAGGAGTAAGAGAGTGAGACAAGAATTCATAAGGTATATACGTAGGGAGACGTAGAAGTCCGGAGAATGTGTATGTGTGTGTGTGTATCGAGAAGTTGTCACCGAGGGGACTTAAAGTTTGGACGCGATGCCGTCGTCCTTACGGAGCATCGGCTTCTTTTCAAATTATTATATACATTATATGTGTATATATATATATATATGTTCGTGAGTATAAACATGTATATATACCCTGTTGATTTGAGGTTTATATACATATGCGGATTTTAGTGGATAATGAAACGCACGTCGAGTGTTGATAGTAGGGTAATTTATGTAACGTGCTCCATGTATACTATCGGTTTACGACTGGTCGCCGCTCGGCCTTGTTTCTCCGTATATATAATGTATATTATATACGCATCGGTTTCATCTGTAATTAATTAAAGACGAAATGATAAGAGAGCTTCGAGAGTTTCAGCACACACTTTATACCTTTATATTATATCTCTAATCAAAATCGTTACTTGGTTCACTTCAATCTCTCTCTCTCTCTCTCTCTCTCTCTCTCTCTCTCTCTCTCTCTCTCTCTCTCTCTCTCTCTCTCTCT
>JAYJLV010002538.1:0-10435 GCA_036873485.1 Torymus texanus | reverse complement strand
CACACACACACACACACACACACACACACACACACACACACACACACACACACACACACACACACACACACACTGCCCACCATTTAAATTTATCATTCAATTCTCAAAAAATATCTGATATTATAAAAACTTTTGTTAGCTAAGACATTTGTAAAGTGCTTTAACCCATTGGAATTTTAACATGTCATTTTATTTCTTTGTAAGGAAAAAAATTATTTTATACGTTCTTATAATTTTTACGTTTATATTTTTCATTGATGACTTATAAATGCACATAAGATTAGAAGATGTTTGGGAATAAACCTTTTATTATAATACTTTTTCGATTAGAATTTTTTGACATTGATTTTATACATTATTTGAATTTATTTATTAATAAATATGGAGATAAATGACATATCGATGGCTAAAATCATCCTTAGATTTTTATTCGAGCTCTAATAGGTTTAACATTCTTATAAATCCAATATGTGTTCATTTGTTTTACTGTTTTATAATTTTAAGATATCGTTTTTATAATTAACTAAGGGGGCTGTAACCCCCTGCGTATCTCGCTCCGATATACATAAGTGTTTATATTTTCTTGTACAATTAATTTGTCCACAACTTTTGTATTTAACGTCCTTGTCTAAAGTCCAACCACGTCATGTTATAGCCCAAAATTGTTCATTTTTTACATTTTTCGCCATAAATTTAGCTCATCTGGAATTGAATGTATAACAAAATATTTAAGAAAGAAAAGTTTTGTATTATTATTATCTACACTTTTGTATTTAACGTTTGCATGTAAAGTTAAACCGTGTCATGTTATAGCCAAAAATGGGTCACTTTTAACGCTTTTAGCCGTTTGAAATAGATTTTTTAGGCTTAGCTTATCAGGAATTGATTGTATAACAAAATTTTCAATAGAAAAAGTTTTATATTATTAGTATCTACAACTTTTTTATTTAATGTTTCTGTCTAAAGTCAAATCCTGTAGAGTAAAGCCGAAAATGATCCATTTTTCATGTTTTTAGCCGTTTTTCGGTGTTAAATTGTAAAATATTGCTCGTAGGGAAAAACGATTTACATATAAATGCTTTGCTTTAGCAAATTCGTGTATTAGATTTACAATGAAAATTATTTTGTACACGGTATGATTAAAAATCGATTATTCTCAGATTCTATCTGTTCTCGCATTTCTATGTTTTTCAATGGATCTTTCTGAAATTAAAACTGGGTCCTCCCTATAATTGGACGAGTGTTTAGTCAAAATATCGATGAGATCTATGGAAAACTCTTTGATATAATCCATAAACTTGATTACATAGTATACACATACATCATAGAAAACACTTCAAATGAACTAGTTCTTGGCGGAAAATATTTTTGAATCACTAAATATTTATATTATGGTGTGTTACGATTTTCACTTTGATGAATATATAAGGCTCTTCCGAGAAGTGGTCATGCATAAAAAATTAAACTCTACTTTAGAATTTTGTTTGTCGGACTCTAGGGATAATGGTAGAGCCATTTTTCAAATATTTAAGGGAAATTGGTGTCGACCTAAATCAATCTATAGCTAAGAGTATCAGAATAATTTTACAAAAATTAATAGAATTTCGGATGAAAAACTTTACCTTCAGTTTTGGTTTGCTTGCTTGAAAATACTGATTCCACAGAAAGTTGTAATCAATTAAAGAACAGTGTAAAAAATGGTTACCAATAAAATTTTCAGAAAAGAAGGAACATTTTCACCAATTTGTTACGCTACTTTTGAAAGCTTCTAACTATCCCAGTAATCAATATTTGACATTAAAAAAAAAAGAAAAATAAATGTTCGTATATCAAAAATAAGAAAATATAATGTATCGGGAATAAAAAATAGTAATATAATAATGTTATCCAAATTTTATTATTGAAAGGTGTTGGAAGTGATTATTAATATTTTTTAATTTAAAAATAGGAGGTATATATTGCCAAAATCGTTCTTTATCAAAACCGTGTATACTTTTGTATGTAGTATAAACCACAACATTATTTCATTATGAAAGCAATAATTACTATAACAAAACAAGCTGAAGGAAGCTAAGGACCAATAAATGTACACCGATATTTCTTCCTCTCTCGTCCCCATTGACGAAGGGAAATTGATTTTCTCGAAGCGCAGCGATTTTACCTCTTTGACGAAGATTTTAAATAAATTTATTCGAGAGTGAGTCAGGTGGAGGAGAAGGAAAAAAAGAGTAACAGATGCGAGAGAGAAGGTAAAGACGGATCCCAAAAGGTCGAATAAATTTGTATCGGCGTGGCTAGATTTGATATTGAAAGCGCAGACACGCTTCGCTGCTTCAACAGCTGCGATAACGACGCTGTCTCCTCCCGCTGACGAAAAGTAATTCAGGCGACGAACGAGTTTCAATGAGGGATTTCGGCCTTCAGTCGAGGGAAGCAATTTGCTCTTTAACTTGTGGTTATATATCGCTTCGGTGCGATCGCCGCACCTCGTACGGTACTCCACGCCAATAACTTTTCCCACGCTCCTTTTCTTGCACGCAACGGTATGCTTTAAGTGCGTCACGCCGGTCTATTATGCACGAGGAGATGCTAGTCACGCGACAGACGACGTGCTAGTCAACTGTTAATGCGTCCTCTTAGAGAGCGTAAAAAGCAGTGGTCGCATGTCCATTAGGAAAGAAATAATTGAGAGCAGGCGTGATGTGCGCTCGGTAAAAAAGGTATAGAGATTATATAAAACAAGCGCTGTAAAAATCTTGTGATTTAACAGTCAAGACGAGAAACTAAAATTATTAGAGATGTTGTGTATTAAAAATTACAAATGAATAAATGGGAATTAATAAATAAATTATTATTAATATAGTTAATGTAGTTTGAACGTTCACACAAATACAACAAAGTTAGGTAAAAAATCAATCAAATTATCTGTCTATAATCTGTTATAAATTAGTTAGATATTTTAGCAATTATATAAATTAGCTAAAAACTTGGTAATTTTTTATTAACCTTTGACAAACGATATTCGTCAGCTATAAGTCAACTAATTTTTCTAAGAGTCTATGAAGCTTTGCAGATATTGATTTTTCTTGATAAGTTGAAGGTGTTTACACAATGTTAATATTTTTAGAAGAAATATGAATACTATAATAAGGTTCGAGGATAAAATACGAAGAATATAAGCATCTCGGTTCTTCGTATTCTATCGAACTCGCTCGTTTCTGCGAATTCGTGCATTTCGAGCGTTTGTTTACATCGTTCGAGTAACGCATTTGCGAGCTGCGCATGAGGAAAGCGCGACAAGGTATCGCGGTTGCAAAGTCGTGTTCGATTCAATTTTGAATCACATTCTCTCTGGTCGGCAAATCGCGCGTACGCGAAATCTTAGTCATCGTGTAGCGATACGGCCGTAGAACAAGGCCTATTCACGAGCACCATCGTCGAGAGCAACGCACGCGAGTAGTCCTGGAGTCCAAAGCTTCTGTAGGTAAAGACTGGAGATTAGGGCTCGGCTTGAACACTCCGAAGTCGACCGGAGTGTCAGCGAGCGGATTAGCGAGAAAGCAATGAGAGGAGTGCACACTTCTTCGTTAAGCCTCTTTTCTGTAGCGGAATTTTACTTTGTATTTTCAGCTCGCAGCGGTGAGCATCCTGTGTTGCATTCACCAGCCAATCGAAAATAATTATTATATCGATTCGACCGCGCCGACTTCTTGTCTGTCCGCAACGCGACGCGTATTGATTGTACTTTGGAGTAAAGAATAGATCTTGTTATTGTTTTTTATGTACTTGTATATAATATGTTGTTATTCATTATTTCATAACCTTCATTTAACTTTCTCCCGAATACAGCCGCCTCCGCGGGATCGTCCTGCCGAGACGATGATCATACTGAGTATAGCCGCGCCTCGCGTTCCAATAGCGCGAGTCTCTCTCTCCCTTGCAACACATGGAAAAGTCGAGTTCTAGCGCGAACTCGGTATTTGTATTCGGAGTTTCATGGTAGTATCCCCGGGATTGGCACTCGTGGAACCGAGTTCTAGGGAACAAGCAGTACCAACAATTCAGAAAATAGATCCCAATTTTATTCCGTTACAATACTTACTCGCAAAAATAATTATAAAAATTAAAAAATTACAAAAAATTGAACGGTAGGTTAAATAGTAGATTATCACACTGACAAACCGTTTTTCTTATCAAATTATTAATAACACCAAATTTAACACTAAGATACAATTAGTTATAACGAAAACTGATACGATTTTAGACAATGCCTTCTGCATACATTATGTATGATATATTTTTATGAAGGTTTAAGCATGTTATAACCAGATTTAACACTAAGAACGTGAAAGTTAACCATATTCTTAAATTTTATACACCATTATTTAGTCGTCCGATATGCAAATTAAACGTTAAAGAAAATGTTGACAAACGATGACAAATTCATAAAAAATTTCATAAATTTTCCAACCTTTAATGTTTAGTATTGGATGGATGATACTACTAGTTTTGCTGCCCATTGGGATGGAATTGAAAACTAAATTTTAAAATTTAGAGAACCTTCTGTCGTATTGGTTGTCATCCGTCAAAATATAAGGATACATAAAAAAACCAATAACGATGTTCTCTTACAAAAAGAAGGGCGGTTCGTTCATGTTACTAGAGTGGATTTATCAATACTTAAATTATTACATATTAATTAATAATATGACATTTTGATGGTAATTTGAATTTCGTGTTTTAACTGTTATGTCACAGACCTTGAAAAAATAATTTCTTTTTATCAGTGCATTTAAAATTATAATTATGTCTGTAACAGATTTGTTATTAAATTTTAGGACCTATCCAGACAAATTGAATATTAATAGATTTGTAGTATACGGCTCTAAGATTCTTTTCCACAAAATGTAGCTGATCGATGTAACTAAAAGGTTTATTTTTGTTCTGGAAATTTCATTTTTAACCCAGTGAAGTCACAAAATGGAAATGGCAAAGCAAGTTTATTTTTTTTTATAGTTTTTTTTTGTGTTGTTGCGAAATGAAATAGCGTATATGAATATCGGAAAAACTATCGGTTTCTTTCAGAGCGATCTCATTCGTGATTATTTTTCAAATAACAGAAAATACAAATCTCTGGTTTAGTTGTTCGATTGTGTTTCATGCATGCACTTACATTATAATTGGAACTTCAAGAGAACTTATAATCGTTTTTGTTATCGAATGACATCACAAAAAAACTGCGGTTTTACGAAATTGAATTGACATGATTTTATTTTTACAATATCACGTACATCAGCTAGATAAGTTCAAATGATCATTTCTCCATTCCGAGAATAATAATAACAACAGCAACAACAACAATGCTTACAAATAGATTGAAGATAGATTTCGGAAAAAAGATTGATATACGGGTTTGCAAAGATATTTTAATCTCGGTAAAACTCTTATCGTGTTCAGCGAGTAAAATATTCTGAGTTTTCTCTCTCTCTCTCTCTCTCTCTCTCTCACTCTACCTCTCCTTCCGCTCTTCTCCACATTTTCGTTATTATCACTTTACATTCACGTCTAAAAGCGTCCCACATTTTGCAATATGAAAAATGCACGATCGTTCTCCTATTTCGTAGAAATATTTTTAATTAAATTAAACTCGACCAACACTATGTCCATACGCACATATATATATATATATATTGCACTTCTCCCTTATACATATACACACACACACATGCGTATATTCATCATAAAATGTTCTCGAGTCGCGAAATTAATATACATATATCAACCGTACTAATATCCGTAAGACCTAAAAACTCGCTAAAATCAAGCATCCAACTCATTTCCTCCAACTCTGTATAAAACTCATTTCCTGCTATGCTACCAGCAGCAGTAACAGCAGCAGTAGTAGCAACATAACAACAACGCGCGAGAAATCATTCCGTCGCGTGTATCAGATCATCGAGGAATACTGAATGGTTACAACAGTAGACACGTGTTCTTCTCACACCGCGACGCGTTCAAACAGCTACTATATATCCATGCTCGACTGTGCGTGTAGCTTGTAAAAAGGAAAAAAAAACGATATCGCTCCCGCCACACGCGCTCGCGCATCTTTTCATTTCCGGCTTTTACCATATAGCGTTCACACCTTCCGTCGTCGTTCCGTCATGTGTATGTGTGTGTGCGCGTGTGTGTATATGCGTCGTGACGGGCAAGGGTACGAAGTATATGTACGACACACACGTTGCTATATAAAATTATATACTACATACACACATAACATGCATGTATATGTATACATATATGTAGCGTGTGTCGACTCCGTGTGACGCTTAAATAATGAAGTTTCACAGCTGATGCCGTCAGGGCGAGCGTGGGCAAAGGAATATTGACACTCTTAGTAGTTCGTTATCGCGCGAGAAGCGCGCGCACGCAAATAGATAACGAGTGCTGTGGTTTCCCCCTCTCTCTCTCTCTTTCTCCATACTCATCGACACCTCACTCACCCTCTGTCACTCTCTCACGGAATCGTAAAATCAATTATGTCTCTCGCTCTCGCTTCGACGTTAATTTCGCCGATCTGCGTAATCGAATCGAGAGTACGCCGAAGAGAGTGAGAGCATGAGAGAGAAAGAGAGAGAGAGAGAGAGAGAGAAAGGGGGATAGCGGAATGCTGCTACTACATCGGGCTGATTGGAAATGATTCTCGCTTCTTCGTACACTTGTACATACATATATATACACACACACACACACACACACACACATATATATATATATATATACATATATATGTTCGCGCGCATACATCGAGCTTTTTGCAATTACACGAGCGAGCGACGTTGGGTAATGTACCTGTTGACGCTCACTCGCTCGCTCGCTGTCGCTCGTTTGTTCGGTGCCCCCCGTACACACACACACACACACACACACTCGCACATCCTTATCTACTCCGGGAGGGGGAGTCGCCCGATAACAGGGCTACCTATCTGCCTACCTACCTACCCCTCACGCCTACTATTACAACTGCTATAGTCTTCTGATCGTTTCTTGCCGCACGTTCACCACTACTACTACTACCACCCCTTTCAACCCTCTCTTTCTCTCTCTCTCTCACTCTGTCGGGAAGCATATATATATATACACACACACACACACACACACACACACACACACACACACACACACACATATTCAGGCGTTCGTGTGTCGCCGGTACGAACGAACGCGCGCGCGCATACGCATCGATCTCTTAACCTACTTTCACTCGCGCGCGTCGTTTGCTCGACTCTCCTCTCTCTCTCTCTCTCTCTCTCTCTCACACACACACACACAAGCGGCCGACAAAATTTACATCCGCGAAACGTGTAGCAGGAGAGAGAAAGAGAAAGAGAGAGACGTCTTATCGGTAACTTGACGCGCCCGCCTGCCCGCCCGCCTCTGCGTATACTACAATACACACTACTCGTGCCATTGTAAATTAGTTCGATCTCTTAATATCTCGCTGTTCCCTTTTCAGACGGCGACGACGGCAGCTGACCCTCCGTTTGCTCCTCCTACCCTATCTTACTCGTTCATTCTTGCTTTGGTTCTTGCCTCGTCGTGCGGTTGTGCTAAGGAACGCCGTGTGGTTCTATAACGCTGGGATTTTTCCGACTTTTCCTCCTCCTTCTCTTCTTCTTCTCTTCTTCTTCTTCTTCTTCTTCTGTGCAAAGGTATATAACTTTTCTCTTTCTCTCTCTCGCTCCCTCCCTCGCTCTTTCTCTGTGTCTCGACAGTGCAGTGCAACCCCTTTCTCTCGCTGCACACAAAGGGTACATACCGCGAGGAGATAAGGACGCGCGCTAGCGTTCGCTGTTTTCTTCACTCTGTTCTTCTCTCTACCTCTCTATCTTATGGCTCTACAGCTTCTTCCACTTCTGACCTCCTTCCTTCTTTCATTCTTTCTTTGTCGGCTATCCTTTTGCCCGGGGAAACTTATACGCGTGCAGACTTGCTAAGGTAATCACGACAACACGATAAACATCCTGTGTGTATGTATGTGTATATATATATATAGTTCCAGCGTTCAACATCCACATTCTCAGATCATCGGTTGGAAAAAGTTTTTCTCAGCCTTCGCGAGGTGTGTATATATATATATATATATATATATATATATATAGTATAAAAGCACGAATCCTCGTTCCGACACACACACACACACACACACATATATATTCAAATAAATCCCATCATTATCGACGTCGAGGATGTTTAAAACCCGCACGATTTGGAAGGGAGCGAAAAGCGAGCAAGCGTAAATTCCCAAGTGGCCATCCCTCTACCTCCTCCCCTCTTCTCACCACAATCATCGGCCGAGAGCTTTCAGCTAACCGTCGCCCGGTCGCTGGCTGGCCAGCCGAAGTGATTATAATACGGTTTCCGAGTTATGGCGCCTGCCGAGAGCCGAGCTTTTATCGGCCATTATATGAGTCTCGGCGACGATAACCACGTGCGAGCGGGAATATCGCTCTATAATATCTGCGCTGGTCAATCATGTTCTTATAACTTCATTGCTTATAGATAGATATGTGTATATATATATATATATATATAGATAGATAGATAGATAGATAGATAGATAGATAGATAGATAGATAGATAGATATACGTACGTGTGGTTAGGGAAACGGACGTTTATACGGATGAAACGGGCTTTAGTAGCTTCATGATTTCACGAGTTATCCGCGCAAGTATGTGTGTGTGTGTGTATGTGTTTATATGTCTATATCTGCGCGCCCCGATGTGCTTTTCTCGCAACACTACGTTATATATGTCCCTCGAGAGGTCACTTGAAATGACAAACTGTTCGTGCGTTAAGTGCATGAAGGCGGAATGGACGCGAGAAAGGCTGATAAATTAATTTTGAGATAACAAGGTTCTGACTCTATACTCTCTCACACACACACATACACACATAGAATACGCAAGGTATTAAATGACAAAGTAAAATTAATATAACAGGCTAAAGATCTAAGATAGTTAATTTATTTTTACATACGAAAAAAAAACAAGAAAATAAAACACATCGTTTACTTGAACACTTTGGAAAATACATCGTCGCGTGTTTAAAGCTGTCGTGTCACATAATAGTCGTTTCTTGTTGGCGAGCAGTGCGCACGCGAACCACTTAGCATGTAATCCAGAGGTGTATCTTGATTCTCGAGAGCTGAAAGAAACGTAAGAGAGAACGGGAAATACCCGAATTATGAGGCTACTTCCTGCGTATAAATTATATACACGAAGCAACAGATTGCCACCGTCGTATGTGTGTGTATATATATATCGATATTTCAGCTGAAAGTTATTATCTTAGGCATCTGGAATAAAGTATGTATATACTAACATCTGCGTCGCGATATATATCTATATACATACATACATAGAATACCGACTTCCGCTTGTACCCAAAACCGAGGCGTGTATGTACTCGATAATCATTTTATTTATCGCCTCGGTGTTATTTTTTTTTTTTTTTTTTTTTTTTTTTTAGTTCTCTTTGTTTGGATATACATACACAGAATAACTTGAATTATGCAAAACTGGAAAATTATTGCGCCGTGACTGAAAGGAGGCATACGCGGGCGCGAGACTCCGTGTCTACACGCGAGTACATGGTAATTGTACGTGCTCGACACTAGACGCGTGAGTACATACATATTCTGGCTCGTTTATATATACACAGATAACGTGGGTGCGTAAAGAACTATGTACATGTAGTATACGTAAAGTATACGAGACGAGAGACTATACGTAAAATTCAGATTTTTTCGCTCACTCCCAGTGGTACACTCGTTTGTCCATTATGACGTTTTTCTTCATTCCCCTCTGACTCTCTCTCTCTCTCCCGGTGGACTTTTGTCTCCGTTCACTCTCGGACGGCTGTTTGACTTTGAAGCTAGCAAATGAATTCACTCTCTCTCGCCCTCTCTCAGCGCGTCTCTGTCTTTCTCTTTTGTTCCATTTTCCGTGGCACTTCGACTCATCGTATCCCACATGACCGGCTGGCGCGCATTCCCGTGGCACGAGACAGCTTCGCGTCGCATCCAACACTTATTCCTTATATGCCGCGCATAAAAGCGCAGTTACCGTTTTCTTACTTTTCACCTCCTATATACTACTATTCGATATTTTTTTTGTATTACCTACTCGTGCGTATACAGTTATATCTGTCGCTTCCCGGAATAACCGAATAAGTCCAGTTTTCCAGTTTCCGAGAAAAACGGGTTTTAATGTTCAAACTTATATATATATATATATATATATATATAAGATCGGGAGAAACGAGATGAGTCGCAATGCTTGACTAGTCAATTGATACATTCAAAACACATATTTACATGCTGGTTTCAACCGATTATACATTTTCTGATGCGTTCAAAACGAGTAAGAACTC
>JAYJLV010002527.1:0-10436 GCA_036873485.1 Torymus texanus | reverse complement strand
ACACAATAATACAGATAAATTAATAAAAAATAATGTATTTGACCTTGAAATTGAGATACCCCGAAATTTTTCGAGTTTGGTAGTTTTAGTTGTTTAAAAATTTTTTATAAAAGAAACCACTTTTTATCCAGGATACTAGAGGGCTACAATAAACATTCGTAACTCTTATTGCAACTTACTGCTTACTACTTACTGGTACAACTACCATCTTAAATCAATAATGCATAGTATATAATGAAAGCAGTACTCATAATTCACAGATAATGTATAAATATACTACTGTTTTTTACGCCGTTAATAAGCATATAAAAACATATAAAAGAAATATACATAAAACACATCAACATGCAAAAAATTCATTTCCAGACCACAAATAAGGCTATTTTCGCGATTTCGTAGGTATTTTTTGAGCATATAAATGTATTCCGATGTGATGGGGTTAAACGGTCTTGAGATTCGTATTCAGCAATCTAGAAAATATAAGTCTAGACCGATTTAGCATTGTTTTTTCCACACGTAAAAGATTCATTTAGCCGATACCCTGTGCTATCCAATTTTTAGTCATAATTTTGAGGTTAGGTCGATACAGAGCTAATTGGCCAATTCTGACCGGATTCGAATTCAGCGGGTCTAAATACATATGAATACCCTTATGTGGTATCTGGGATCTGGTATTCTTTTTGTGTGCCTGTGTAATTTAAGCGTATTCTCTGCTCTTTTGTAAGAATTTTTTGTTACATAACATTTTTCTAAAACACCACCATTTCCCAGGAAAACCAGGAAAAGTTCCAAAACATTTAGAAGATTTCATTTAAGTTTTTCTTAATCTCGAAAAAAATCGAAAATTAAAAATTCTAGATAGCTTTGAAAATGAGAAAAAATTGAAACAAAAACATAACACGTTGGAGGTAATGGATCAGCTCAGCAATTACTAAGTCTAGTCGTATAACTTCTTATTTGAAACGTATTGAAAAAGCTAATAATTCCTTTTTATGTACGCTAAAAAGACTAAAAACTCGCTTTGTGACAAGAATAACAAATTGGATTAATAAAAGCTAAAAATAGGCTGTTTGGGCACCTTTAAATACAGATATCTCAGCTTCTAGAACACTTACATAGCTTAGATTTGACAAAGAATCTTATTCTTAATATAACTTTAATAGTAGTATATCCCGCGCTATCGGCCGTCACAACAAACTTGACCCCAACCACAGACGCCAGCTGAGGTGAAGGTCAAGAATTGCTGACGACGGCCCAAAGCGCGGGATAAAAAATACCTATGAATTGCTGACGACAAAAAAAAATTTCTTTGAGAATATCAAATTACCTAAACATGACGCATGCCCATACACACTTGCGTCAGTATCAAAAAATCTGTCAGCATATTACATTATATTTAAGAGTATCTAATTACAAATATTTCTTATAGTTTTAATTGAGTAATTAAAAAATTATTTTTCAAAAAATATTCAAATATAATCTATTGACTTCATAAAATAAAATTTATTTTTTATACAATATGTGGTTAAGAGGACCAAGGAAGGTAAAGGTAAAATAAGTACATAGTAAGTATATTGAAATTTTTCTATTTATTATCAGATATTCTAATATTTAATGAATCAACAATTTTTGACATATGCAATGATAAAAGCTGATACAATACATCAGTAACATCGAACTTAGATAGAAATGCTTGATTTTTCTCTTTACAACGCTTTTCTACATTATAGGTTATTTCGTCTATTACATCATTATCAACTAAATTTACAACGACTTTAACAATATTAGGAGTGTTCAGTTGTATCTGTGCTTCATACATGAGGCTACTTTTATTTTCCAAAAACTCCATAACGTCAGAGGTAATACATCTCACACTAAATGCAATAGAATTTAAATATTTGAGACGAGTATCGATGCAATGTACAATAAATTCTTGGAGACAATAAAAAATTACCTTTTTCATTATTAAACTATGACGAAATCGTTTGATTCGACCAACACCAGATCTCCTGTTTTCTTCAATTTCGATTGCTTTATCCTGATGACTTGTGGTGAATGTCAAAGTCCAGCCAGTGCCGTAAATTTTCTGGACCTTTAAACTATTATCAAGTCCACGAAAATATTTATCAATATCACCGAAACTTCATTAAAATTATTCCCAGTCATCGTGTAAAAACGAAACGCCTTCAAAGTCGTTTGACAATAGCTGAACCACAGGTATGTAGTTTCCGCCGCCAAGATTGTTAACAAACTCGTCGTATTCTAAACCAACAATTATTTTCTTGGTGAACGATTTATTTAATGCATACAGTGTACAAAAGACTTATGGGGTTGTTGTGCACCTCGTGGTAGGTCTGCCATAGCGATCCGCGTATTTTTACGAGTAGAAAGCGACTGGTGTGAAAGACTCTCATGAACATTCAAGTCAAGAAGTAAAGCATAAGATCATCGATGTTAAACGATTACATTACCATAACACGTATTGTATTGTCTTATATCATAACATTTTTACTTTTTTTTTGTCACGCGTTAATAAAAATGCTGACAATTATAACTAAGATATTTTAGAGCGACAGTTTTGTAAACATCTGACATAGCATCCACCGTTACCAATGAAATTGCCGTCAGTATTTTTATAACACACATAACGTCTAAAAATCTTATCATTTGTCTCCATGTCGTCAGAAAAATTATCGAGAAACTTCTTGAAACCTAAACCTCTACTCATATACAATAATATAAAAATTTAACACAATATTGCCCACATACATCGGATTCGACATTTCAGAGTTGCACTACGTTCCACCGAAATGTTTTACAATAATTTCGCAGACGGTTTATGTGATCCGGTATAATAGGCGGTAATCCAAAACTGTCAAAGTACATCTCGTCAGAAGATTTATTGACGTAGAACGCGACCCATTGCATACCAGGCTTTGTATGATCGTCAGTGTTTACGATGAGTGCCGTCGGTTTCGTCCACAACCATGGGATTTGATCGGATGGGAATAGACCTACAGTATGCGACCGGCTTTTCGAAAGGATCTTTAGTATTTGAAGACTGTCCATCGTGAAGATAGATTAAATTTTTATGTAGTTAACCATGGCGTACGGATAAGTAATTTTTCAAACGATAAGCATTATTTAGTGCACAGCGATATTGATGATGCGAAAATTTCAGTGTGATGAATACAATATACATTAGATGATAACTTATTGAAAGGAGGACAATCTGTGTCATATCCTAAATTAATAATTTCGTTTGCTATAATTTTATGGAGCATCAGCCAGGTTTCGTTACCTCTAACGTAAATTTTTCGCGCACTTTTTGATATATCTTGCAGAGTATTATAGAGCACTTTCAAATCTACTTCACCTTCCAAGCAATTAATGCCGTGACAATGCTGAGTTAACCAATTATTTTGTCTTCTAATATCGTCGGTTAAATTATCGATGCAAGTCGTCGGAGCGACTATCCAATGACCGTAAAAATTACCATTAAGTGCAGCTACAGAAATTTCCTTTGGGGCATTGCAATTGTCAACATCTTTGAGACACTGAATATCTATATCTAAATCCATCGTTCTTATGTAGCTTGCAACGGTGATCACGACTTGAAACGTTCTGTCCGTCAAGAAACAACATCCACGTATATATAACACGACAGCCCCATCTGTGCTTTGTTAATCTAACTACTAAAGTCTACAATAGCTTGACGAGATGCATCTACTTCCAAAATATTATCGTACTCAGCATAGATAATACAATTTACAGTATTGGTTAATGCTTCAGCGATTCGTACATCTAATCTGAGGCTACCGTGCTTAACCAAGTTCCAATGAGTGCATTAGTTAGCCGATAGATTGGGAGTTAAAACAAATGCGAAATGACAATAACCATTAGGATACGATTCACGCGAGATTTGATTACCCTCGTTACGAAAATGTACACCCGTCCCAGAAAATAACATATGATAAGCGTCAATGTACAGTTTTCTAGCTCCGAAACTAGGTTGCAGTGGTTTAGAAGGTACTTGTATACCGTCGACGTACAAGCACAGAAAATTTATATTAAAGTGTTCAAAATTAATCGGATTAAGAGCTCGATCGCCATTGAAAGCCCTATTGTTAACAAAACCGATTATAATTCATTTTGGCAATTGACCTAATATATAAAGTTTCACTGTGAATACCGGCATGCATTGTTACAGGTTTAACCTTAACTCTCGTGAGAGAATATTTGGCAGTTGTCTTTGAAATTGATTATGCGTGTGCTAGTAAAACACCAGGACTAATTTTTAAGCGCCTATCTAAGAGATTCGCTTCATCAATATCTACAGAGTAACAACCTGTAGGATTCATGAGACAAGAGCGATCGCGTGATCTTACTAACCGCACTCTCACTTCGACATCATTTATTAATAACTTTTCTTGATTGAACACGTCGCAGTGAAGATGACCGATCATATCAACTACTTTTGTTGCAGACAGTAATTTGCGACGATGCACTAGACCTGTATTTGTATCATTTCCGTCGTCCATTTTTCCAGCAGTATCATTGTACCACAGCAAACTCGTAAAATGTAAGTTATTGGTAGCAGATCCATAATTCAATAAAATTTCAAGATACGCTCTGTAGGTATAAGCATTTGTTGGTGGTGACACAGGTTTTTGATTAAAAAAACATCCATTTGATTAAATAAAGAATGCATGAAATTATTGACAGGTCCGACTTTTGGTACATCGGCTGTAACGTCTTGAGGTACGACAACAGTATCTTGTAGACTTACACGCAGACTAAGCATAGTGTGAGCAAGATCAATATATTCTTTGCCAGTTTCAGGTAACACAAATTCTATAGGCGAATCATCAGTTAACGATGATACCGGTTTATATTGTATTCAGTGTGAATTTTCTATCGTTGTTTCAGTAGGAAAAATTTCAGACAGAAATAACTCGACTTAAGGTACTCGTAAGAATGGGTGTGTAAAAAGGCCATCTTTTCTATCCAAAAATATCTCTCGTGGTTCTCTTCTTTTTTTTTGTTTCGATTATTTTCTCTTAGCCTTTCCTTTTTCCAAACTACTAGACCTGCGTTTCCTTGTTTTCTTTTTTTTAGAACTGCTTTTCTTCTTTTTACCTTTATGGGTTGTATCAGAGGCAATACCCATTTGCAACTGAAGAGGTAAACCGTAGCGTGGTACTTTCTACCCCGACCCCTCGATTCATTTATCCTATTTCTCCTCTGCTTTTCGTTTGAGAATTTCGCCAGATTCTTTGAAACGTTGTCGAATGGACTCTTTGAATGATGTGTTTCGCGTGGTAGCATCAGACATAATGTTCATGCCAGTACGCACAGCCTCCTTTCCAACAGCCTTGGCTCTATGAGTGAAAAGCGGGAGAACACGACGGAAAACTCCAGCCGAAAATGAACCAATACCACCGTGACCCCTTTGGTAGGGGGACCCGACGTAAATACGTCCGACCCCATCATTAATTCGTTGAGCCCCACCAAATATCTCGCCACCACTATAACCACCGCCAACTTGCATGTTGAAGTATTCCTGATAAGGATCCATCGCTGTATTAAAAATGAGCTCTAATCAAGTTTTTTTAAATGAAATGTCACTGTCAAAATACCGCAATCGAATGGGATTGCACAGCCACTTTGGTCTCTTATATCGATGTTTATGGTCTAAAACGAATTGTATAATAAAGGTATATACATGGGTGGGGAGAAACTTTTGATTCTCGTACTACCGTATGTGTAATCATCGGTAATTAAGGATACTGCTCGAAACAATCGGGATTCTACGTCACCTGTTACGTAACATTCAAAAATATCGCTATAAAGCGTAAGCATAGATGGACGTCCATTGGAGAGATGAGCAGGTCTATCACTTACTACTGATTCTTCATTTCTTATGAAAATAGTATTCGTGCTTTCGAAGCCCAAAATTTTTCGCAATTTCTCGGACAAATGAAGCTGATGACGGAATTCAGAGCAAGTTGTCTTTGTAGAAACTCTGTAGACTGTCACTTACCAAGCGGGCTCGACACCGAATTCTAAATGATCTTCGATACAGCTTAAACTATTTAGCTCAGCTACTATTATGTTTACATCTTTGTAAATTCCTGGGCGTAACAGCAACACTGCAGTTCTAAAATTTGTTGTCTTTGCCTCTAGAGTCTAGTGTGGAATGAGATTCAGCGAAACTGTTCTATCCGGTTGTTCAGAAGATACATGTTGAAATGTCAGCGGAATTTGAACCTCCGTATGCGCGACTGACCATGGACCTTGAAGACGTATCTGGTGAGGTAGTTGCGTGATGAAATGTGACGTCGTATTTTCCGCAAAATAATTCATGCTACTGTTGCTCGGCAACACAATATAGAACTGATTTTTCATTGTAATTTTTTTATATATTCGTTAATTGATTCACTCTAATACAGGAATTGAACTTATCACCATATCCCTTCCACTTCTTAAAATATTCTTTAGACAAACTTTTCCCTCTAGTTTACAAAATTTCATCAATTTCCGAAACGTCAATATTTAATTTTTTACGCCCTTCGCGCAATTCTTCGGCATAGAAAAATCCGTCAATTACCTCGCCTGCCAAGTCTTCTAAATAATAAACTGCAGGCGGACGCGTCAATAAGAGTTGTGTAATTTTGAAAATCTCTAGTGTCCAACCACTCTCATATCCTTTAGCGTAAACGTTCGTCGCAAAGAGATTCACTATGGCTCCTCCAGAGGACGATTCGCGTATGAAATCGCCAATGATGCTCAACTTGGATTTTGGATCGTTAAGCCAATCGGTATTTTGCGGCAGACCTTCGCGAAATTCAACATCTTTACCCAGATCTCTGTAGCACTCTTGAATAAAGAATAATACTTTCGAATCGCGTGTCGCTCAAGCGGTTAATGTATTTAAGAAATTTTCTAAGAAATAATGTTTTACCGCAACCAGTTGGCTCACTCAACGTACAGGTCCACGGATGTTTCCAATACGTATCCATAATTCACACTGACTGTGAAATTTTGTAACACTTCCCCCGAAGAGCTCAAATCTGCGGTCGGGGGCCCGGCACGCGGCTGCTCGTGAGTGCGCGAGCCCCGTGGTAGTGCTGGCGCTAGTACCATACCGACGAAGCTCTATTGTCAGCGCTTTCAATTAGATTGATGGACGCGCTGACCGCGGGTAATCAGCTCAGTGGTGTCGGGATGTCAGCGTGGTCAAGAAGCTTGTTCAGCTCGTTGGTGGTGTTGCGGTAACCAATAAGCTAGTTGCAGCGATGACACCAACGCCCAATTAGTGTGTCAGTAGCAACCCGTGAGCTGTGTCGTCGCTATTCACTTTCTTGTTGGCACTGCGATCGTTGTTCAATATCTCTCCCACTGCTTTTCATGGTAGCATCATCTTAGTTTTTCGGTCAAGGTCTGTTGAACTGTGTTAATCAATTGCGGACAGTGTTTGACCGTACGGACAACTATTATCCAAAGCTATGAATCTTCTTTTTTTCGTACACAGGTTTACATGTCTTTGTTTCGTTTTGCGTGAGTACGTGGTCAAACGCTGTTCTACCAATAGCAAGATTGGATAGCACTATCACGCTACATGGAAACGCGATCAGCTCGCGAATTGTGTCGAAATTTATTTGTTGACTATTGGTGTAGTTTAACCTAATACCCTTGACCTTGCACATGTGGTCCTCCCTTTCATCTGGTTTTCTATATTTATATGCATAAAACTTTGCGTCGTCTGACAAAAATGATGTAATGTATGTCCCTGCACCTTTCTCGGCCAGTTCATCAGTGAGACTACCGAGTGCTGTACCGATCGGTAAATCATACTCACCGTCATGGCTAACGTAAAATACGGAATCCCTGTCGTAGTAGAAGGCGCGATATCCTAAAACATGTAGATATTCAAACAGATTCAGTCGTGCTTGAGTCGTCGTGAAAGCTGCAACAACTACACTCTTTGATGGAGACGGCGTCAGAGCTTCCGTCTTGTAACACCAGTTGGCGTGCAGCGTTTCGTCCTTGACAGCCAAGATTCCATTGACATCTACTTCTGTACTGGTAAGTTATTCCGTGAGTATTTGTGGTTTCGTAATCACTTCTGTCTTTGCCATATTTTCGCGTTGGGCTAGTTTACCCCACAATGAATTTAAACACAGTTTTGCTAAAGATCT
The DNA here is from genome assembly GCA_036873485.1 of Torymus texanus. NCBI lineage: Eukaryota > Metazoa > Arthropoda > Insecta > Hymenoptera > Torymidae > Torymus > Torymus texanus. The sequence continues at coordinate 2,235 of JAYJLV010002527.1, read as the reverse complement.
CAAACCAGCATTGTAACTTATCGAGTCTATGTTCAATTTTATACCTTCGGTCTCTTCCTCTTTTCGTACATATCGCGTTTTGTCTTGATCTAGGTCGCGTTCGGGTGGATATCTCGATACCATAGTCTTTTGCGCGAAAAACTCGTCTATGTATTGTGCAAAGACTCCACCATTGCGGTCCTTCTGATCATATTGCGTCTTTTGATATTGCCAGATTACATACACACTTTTAATTATCTAGCCTAATTTGACAGCCATCTTTATTCTTCCGAATCCCATGTACCGTGCAAAACGCGGTCATTCGGATCGTTGTGAGGTCAGTCATCTTGAATCATCTGCACGCAGCACGTACGACACAGCGGGAATACCGTGCATCCTTATCGATAATAAAGGATGATATAGTTTCCGCGTTGATAGCACGTCACATATTAGTAAACCGTTCATTCGAGAGATGTTGCTGTATGTTCCTAAGAACTGACGGCAATCGTCTTCACCGACGTATGTCTTGGGATGGCCAACGCTCTAACCATTTTTAACTTGTAATCTCTTTTAGTCGATTGGCCAAAGTGCACTGACGGGTTGAACGCCCATCCTTCTTAAATATACTGTGGCTGCATGTAACCGTTTTATGAAAAAATATGCAGTTACAGTTCATTGCGTCTTTCGTACGTGACATTTCCCTCAAGTCAGCAAACATGTGTCTTCTAACGATAGACAGTCGTTTAAGAGATTTTGCTGATTTCCCTAACGTCACCGAAATTCTTTTCGCTGTAATGTGATCTATACCTTATCAAAATAATATGTCGCCTTACTTATACGGTAATTCCATACTCTCTATGTAATATAATAAAAATATATAATAAGTGACTTTTTCTTTAAATAATTTAACTACCTAGATATACTTTTCAATGTCTTCTAATCGTATACTTTATTAGTAACGTCAGAAAGACTGCTTCATAAAAATACAAAAGTTAAAATTTCGATTGAAAAATTTTTAATGTGTTTAATAATTCATAATTAGAATATACTATACTTGATGTAAATTGATAAATTTTTATTAAACATTTTAAAATAGTACAGAATTTTCATAAGCTTTTGAACTATAAATGTTAAGAAAAAAGAGCAAAGAAGAGACGCGAATTAATATAATCGAGCGAGATGTAACATGACTCTTATCTACAAGAGTAGATAATAATACAGAATAAAAACGTATTTCAATTTTGAACTTTTGGTTAATCCGAGAGTGTCATTCAATTTGTTGCACTAAAATATGAATAGCTTGTGAAAATCACGCAAATATTACAAAAATTGAAAAAGTTAATAAAAACAATTAAATTTGTTTATTGCTATTTTTCATTATAATTACGTGATTTTACATTGAAATTAATAATAAGCATAGATAATGTTATCATGACTATGTATGGTGTAAAATCCAGGATTATAAGTACTTTTTTCGTTAAATTTTTGTCAGACAATTAAATCGCTTATATCTCGGAAAATATACGCGATATACAAAACAAAAAAAAATTTAAACTATTTTACGAGTTTAAAAAGCTACGAATGAAGAGCAAAGAAAAGACGCGAATTAAAATAATCGAGCAAAGTGTAACATGACTCTTATCTACAAGAGTAGATAATAATACAGAATAAAAAGTTTTACGATTTTGACTTTTTGGTTAATCCAAGAGTGTCATTGAATTTGTTACGCTAAAATATGAATACCTTGTGGAAATCACGCAAATATCTCAAAAATTGAAAAAGTTAATAAAAACAATTAAATTAGTTTAGTGCTATTTTTCATTATAATTGCGTGATTTCCACAAAGTATTCATATTTTAGCGCAACAAATTCAATGACACTCTCGGATTAACCAAAAATTCAAAATTGAAAAACGTTTGTATTCTGTATTATTATCTACTCTCGTAGATAAAAGTCATGTTACATCTCGCTCGATTATTTTAATTCGCGTCTCTTCTTTGCTCTTCATTCGAAGCTTTTTAAACTCGTAAAATAGTTTAAATTATTTGTATTTTGTAAATTTTTGACGGGATTCTAAAGCAGAACCCTCATGTTCGCTTGTCGTAAGAGATTTTATCGATATCGCGCATATTTTCCGAGATATAAGCGATTTAATTGTCTGACACAAATTTAACGAAAGAAGTACGAGGGTGGGTCAATAAGTCCTTAGAATAAGGCATTAAAAAATTTTTTTTTTCGTAAATTTTTTTTTATTTT
>JAYJLV010002516.1:0-10437 GCA_036873485.1 Torymus texanus | reverse complement strand
CAATAAGAACATGTAAATGGTCTTATTCAATAAAACAGATGCTGCATAATAATATATAGTGTCCCACAATACTATAAGATTCCAAAATCCTTCAATTTCACAAAAAAACTCAATAGAGATTGACTTAAGTGTATGTAGTAAAAATCTAAGATTTAAGAATTTAAAAATTTAAAAATTGCCGACGTGCCCGATGGTAAAATGGGCATGCGCACGCGGTAAGATAGCACCAGCCGGTAAGGTAGATCGCGGGTATTATCACCGTGCGCACAAGCAGTGCAGCGCCAAGACAGCAGGGCGCAGAACTCGCGTTCGAGCTGCGCGAGATGATTGCGCAAGACAAAAATAAAAATAAAAATGCTGACTCACGCAAAACAAAACACGAGCAAAACAAAACAAAAAGGTTAAAATACGTAAACACAGCTGATGAGAGTAGTGGGCGACGCAGCATATGACGGCGTACGGCTGATCAGCTTCTCTCAGTTGGCACTAAACAGGTGGCGATTATTATATCTATGTTTTGTAATACCATTCATTTGCTTAACAGGAACCTACTCTGTATTCAAAAATTGTATCTTTCAAAAAAGTAGGCTATATAATCTCGATGGAGATTGCTAAAGCCTGAAAATAAAAAAAAAAAAAAAAAAGCAAGTGGCGAGATGATGCCGCAAAGCAGGTGATGAGCTAGCGGTGGAAATGGCGGTGCAGTCGGTGCAAATGGCGGTGCAGTTAATAAGTGCAGTAGGCAGGCGGTTGCAGAAGCAGGCTGGTTTGGGTGCAGAAGTGGCAGCAGTAGTGCGAGGAGCTTTGCCAGATGCAGACGAAGTCCTTCCAGATTTTGAGGTTATAATTTAGTCGCCACGGTAAAAAGCTCCAGGCTCATAAAAAAGCACCGCCGAACGTGCAGTTTTTAGGCTGTTAGCTTGAGAGCCAGCGGAGCCTTCCACCTATGTACAGAAGTCACTCCACGGAGTGAATGGGTGGTTAAAGAATGCAAAGATAGCAGAGCACAGAGCAATTAGACGGTTGCGTACTTACCACCTGAGAGAGAGCGAGAGAGAGAGAGGAGGGGGGGAGGACTGACAGACAGACAGAGGTGGAAGAAATGGAGAGAGAGAGAGAGAGGGAGGGAGGGAGGGAGGGAAAGATACAGATGTATAAAGAGACAGAGATCATTATAAGCTGGTTGTGGCGTTAACATTAGTACTTATTATAACTTTTATGGTGATCTATTTTATATTAACAAGCGCGATTGACTAATTTATGCTACACTGAGAAAAATATTTAGTAGTATCAAATAAATATTAATTTGAATAATAGTAAATAAATATTTATATTATACTCCTAATATTTTTCTCATTGTATGTTCTTAACTGGGCTAAATCTAAATGGACCTACCTGATAACTACTGAGCTAAATAGTAATAATAGTTTTTTAATCTATATGTAAAGAAATTGTTCTTGTAAATACTTTTTATTTAAATATTTTTCATTGCGTACAATTCTTGAATAGCGTTTGTAATTTGAATAATTTTCTCCGCTCTCTTACATGTATGAGGTATATTAATAATTAATGCGCTATATGCTAATTTTTTTAAATGCACTTACGCTTTTTTGATTGGCTATATATATAAAAATATTGAACTTTACCAGTTACAGCGGTGTATCTACATATTCATTACTGTCGTATAGCGTTCGCATCTTAAATCAGTTACATCTTTAATATGTTTTTCGTTATTTTCAATGCAACACGTATTATTGCTAACTGTATTGTTTTATTACATAAAAATGCCGAAACAAACATGAAAAATGATATATATCCCACACAAATAAGCGGGTTCAAGCGTAATTCGTGCTACATATATACTTGATATATCTGCGCAGAGGTTTACACGTGTCGCGCACCTTATCACTCACACATCTTGCATTTCGTTGGCGAGAAAAATAGGGTCTACATGTGTACTTATGAAACAGTGTGTCACAAAGTACGTTATTTAACGAATTTTCCTGAAGTGTGATGAATATACCAGCGATTTTCAGGCGTCGTCGATACGCCTGTTTATATGCAGCGTAATTTATCAACAGGTAGCTAGATTTATCAGGCATTGATCACATAAGTGATTAACACATTTTTATTTCTGTACATTTCCGCCTTTGAATTTATTTTGAATTTACGTGCGATTCAGATTTAATTTGTAGACGAAATATCGGCAGTGTTCAAAAGTACGAAAGAGCACGCCTTAATCTCGAGAAAATCTCGAATACCTCGATCAGACTCGCGCGCTGTATTTACTGCCTTTCTCTCGTCTCGTAAATAGGAGAACAAAAAAGAATACACGTATTTAAACGGCACTTATTCGGCGTTTATAAAATATTCCACCTGTAACAACAGCCGTTCATTAATTATATACGTTTACGTGTAGTATTTCTTTTAGCGCGTATCTCATTCCGGGATCATCGCGTGCTGCACAACGCATTGTCCGATTCTTATTATTCGATGCGGCGCGTTTGCGATTTAGCTGCTGCACTAGCGGTAACAATTCCCGCCAAAATTTCCGTCCACGAGGAGCTTTTACTTGCAAATTTGTCGCTATGAGAGGTGATTAAAGCCTTTACTGTAAACATCTATGACAACAGCTGTTATTTTGATTTGTAAATTTAATTTATTTACATAAAAAAATTCATTGCATATTAATTATATGCTTAGTACAGCTAATGTTTGTGGTTAATAGATAATACTTTTAATTGAAAAATCATTCAAATATGTGTATTAGATGCGCATAAATTAAATATTTAATCATTTATTCAATTTAAATAAATTTTATTTTTAAATTGAAATAACGGCTGTAACCACGGGTTACATTTCTAGGTTTCTTTTTGCAACTCGTTATGGGTGCAGTAGGTGGTTTTGGCGGTTTGAGGTTTCGAATTTACGTTTTTATTTGTATCTTGTTATGCGTTAGATAGGTGGGTTTAGTGGCTTGAAGTTTATAGCATTAACGTGTTTTATTTGTAACTCGTTATGCGCGGGGTAGGTAGATTCAGGGGTTTGGGATTTATAACATTTACGTATTTTATTTGTCATTTCTTATGCGTGGGGTAGGTAGGTTCAGGGGCTTGGGGCTTATAAGATTTACATTTTTATTTGTACACTGTTAGAAAACTTCCATATATATAGATATACTGTATTTATGTTTTGAGTTTCCAAATGTATACATTGTATATTTATATATATGGAAGTTTTCTTACAGTGTATCTTGTTATGAGTGAAGTAGGTGGGTTTAGCGCCTTGACGTTTATAGCATTTACGTGTTTTCATTGTCATTCGTTATGCGTGGGGTAGGTGGGTTTAGCTGCTTAGGGTTTATAGCATTGGCATTAGCGGGCATTTAGATTAGAAGTAAATGTTGGGGCCCGTAAAAGATTCGGGCCTAGGACCCCATGATGTGAAAAGACGGCCCTGTACACTAGACACGTTTATTTCCTTCTTCTGCCGGTACAATTGATGTGTCTCAGAGCGTCGGTCGGAATGGACTAAGGGAACGAGAACGCTCGCTCACTTCAACTCGCTCGCTATCCCCACTCCTTTAGTCATAGACTACGTTTATGGCTAGTCCCCACATACTCCCCTCCGAGTGACAATGAAAATGTGCATACTCCGAAGACGAAGTGAGAGTATGTTACCAATTATAATGCGGATTACAAATACAAAATCGTTAGGCGTATTTACAATCGGTTGTAAGGGCGCAATACACAGTTTGAAACGCTAAATTGAAGGGTTAGGTAGATAATACTGGAGGTAGGGTTTCTTAGGTTGCAATTTTTACTTTTTTCTTCGCGTAAGTTTTCAGGATGAGATGCTGAGGTTCGAGATCAGGTACTGGACCCCTGGGGCCATTGACGCTAAGTCTTCTGGAATGAAGTGCGCTGGCTTCAAAAGCTCGTCAGATACGTTGCGCGGTACTCCGTTAACATTAATTTTATAAACTTTGTCTGAGGTGCACTCGAGGGCCTGGTTCGAGCCTATCTAAGGTCGTTCCAGAAGCTTTTTGATAGCGGAAACTTTTAAAAATACGTGTGATTATGTATGCAGTTCTTTGAAGAAAAATGCGCGCTTTTTGTGACAATGGGCGACCGGTACTGGCTTCACGTTACGCATATGCTCGCGAAATTCCTCGATAAATATCTGCGGGTTCGGAGAAAAGTCATCGAAAAGGAAAAATTCACCGGGGACGCGCAAGATCGTTCCATACAGGTATTCCACCGGGGAAGCACCTGTGTGTAGACGCACGTGAGATCGTAAGCCTAAGAGCGCTGTTGAAAGCTGTCTAACCCAGTTACGGTCGTTATGACACATGAGAGCGGCTTTGAGGCTCCTGTGCCAACGCTCTATCATGCTGTTCGCCGGTGGGTGGTATGCGGTCGTCCGGATTCGCTGACAGCCGATCAACGATAACAGTGCAGTTAAGAATTGGGTCTCAAACTGTGCTCCCTGATCAGTTGTTAGCAGTCTAGGCACGCCGAACCGGGAGGCCCAATTGTCGAAAAAGGCGCATGACACAGTTTGAGCAGTAATATTTTTTAGCGGTAGCGATTCCGTTCAGTGCGAAAAGCGGTCGAGCAAGGTAATTCAAAATGAAATGTGCTAGTTTTCGTTGAGGGCGTCGATATCATCTATGTAGGCGAAAGCAAAGTCAAGACCGCGAAGAGCCTGATTGATATATTGTTGAAATGACTGGCTTGCATTTCGGAGTTCGAAGGTCATTACCGTTAATTCGAACAAACCAGACGATGTTATTACACCTGATTTGGGTATATCTTCCGGTGCATTTGGTATGCAAGGGAGATTTGGTAATCAACTTTACGCAAATCGAGCTTTGAGAAGATAGTTTTACCGAAGAGATTGACGCTGAAGTCATGAAGAAGCGGGGTAGGATATCTATGGGGTATAGTGATCGCGTTCAGATGCCTGTAATCGCCGCATGGTCTCCACGAGCCATCTTTTTTACTCTCCATGTGAATGGGAGACGCCCAGGGGCTGCTACTGGATCTATAATATCCCTGATCCAGGAGATGCTGAAACTCAGCTTTTGCAACGCGTAGTTTCTCTTGTTCTTAAGTCAGGTATTTATAATGTGTTCTCTAGTTTAATTTTTTGTTTTCATTATTCACATCAATATCTATCAACACTGTGCCTTTCGCTTTTACATCTGCTGATTTGTTGCTTGCTAAATTTAAACTTTCATTTAATTCGATAACTGCCTCAAAATCTTTGTTACTTCTACATAAATGTGCTGTACAACTGCTGTCTATAACTCATTTGTTTTCATCGCATTAAGCGAGTGTTGACATTCCGTATCTCCGGTAAAGGAAAAGTACGCATCGTCCTCGGCAATGTTTGCGTTTTGTTTTTCTCGCGTGGTGAACGGAAATCTTGTTCTACATTTTGCAGCGGTGTGTCCCTTTCTCTGGTATCTATAGCATTTAAAATTTGTATTAGTTTTGTTATATGTTTTATTATTATTATCTTTAGAATCGGTGGCTCTTTCTTGGTTTTTAAAATTTTCTTTTTTATCAAATTGTTTTTTATACGTCGAAGCAACCATAGCACTTGTTTGGTTATCTTTTTGAATCCTGGCATCATATTCTTCTAAAATTTTTATTTTTATATATTCAGCTTTTGGTAATGTATCTCTAGATTCAACTGCGCCCCGAAAATTTTCAAAACTAGTAGGTAAACTATACAATAACATTATCGAAAGCAAATCTTCATTTATGTCAACGTTCATATCTGATAATTTTTCTACAATATTAAAAAATTTATTAATTTGATTTCTTACATCATCCTCTTCATTCATACGTTGTAATGTTAACTGTTTCAGCAAATTAGCTTTCGGGCTGGTCCTTTTGATGCATAAATATTTTCCAATTTCAGCCAGACATCACACGATGTATTATATCCTCGTAGCTGCATTATTTCACTTGAGCTTATACATATAATTATGTCAGCTTTAGCTTTTCTATCAATTTTTAGCCATTCACTATCTGCTGTTGGTAGCTGAGTCGTATTTTCTGGTTTCACATTTTCACCACTTATCGTACATATTGCCACACATCATTTTTTATTAATACTGCTTCCATCTGCATTTTGCATGTATCAAAATTTTCTTTATTTAATAGTTCAATTTTCGTGACACAGTTCATCTTTATTGTATTAAATGCATACATCAACTAATGTTATACTTTTATCAAACCAAAAAAAATAATACACTTTACAATACTTTAGTCATGACCTGGGCTCATAACCTGTTAAACATATACTTTCGACATACAATCGTATAGGTTGAATAAATAATTCAGAGGCACTTATTTTAATATATATATTTAAGTTTTATTTAATATATGTGTTCATTTGGTTTGATATACGCAAGCACGAGACATACTCTGTGAGTAGACGAACTAAAACTAAAAGTATTTAGACTTGTTTGGTGTCAAGCATCCCCACTATCATGTGCGGTATTCAGCTCTTGTATGTATGGGTGTGTATGTCTCTATGTATCTATGAGTGTGTGTGTGCGTGTTTAGTTAACTGTACGCATTGTTATAATCAACAGTGTACCAAGAGAAAAAATAGATAGCACATTAAATCAGTTCAATGCCTATAATAAACATTTACAATTCACTGTTGAGAGATCACACAATGATTCAATAAGTTCTTCAGATATCCGCATCCTTTTAGACAACAATAGAAAGATTATTACTCATTGGTACCAAAAACCAACATTCTCAGGCAGCTATTTAAATTTTAACTCGCATCATCCAATAAGCAATAAAATTGCAATAATATATTTGTAACGTACAAATCTTATTTTATTATATTATATTTTCAATCGCCGAAAAATTTAATAATTAAGCATACTAATATGACACGAAAAAAATTCACATAAAAATTTATATCTACGAAACCGCCGAGTACACCGGAAATCAAAGTAGCACACAGGGATCCCGCGCTAAGATAACGAAATAAATTAATCACACCAGAGTAAGACAAGCGACCGTCTCTGGTATATACAATGTATTGTATGCTCTTTCGAAACAAACATTCTTTTTATAAGACTTATAACTTTCGCGTTACTTTAGACGCACCGGCGTAAAACAAGCAGAAGCCCTACTGTTGAGAAGGCATAGCTGCCGCGCGCTTTTCTAAACGACCATTACCTTTGGAGATGTATCCGACACGAGATAAGCAGCAACATCTTGGGTCGAGAGTACACAAAGATGAATAGGAATTTAGAACATCCGCCGCTCAATATTGCTTGTATTTTTCAAGATTTATAACAGTAGTCACGCGAGAGTGAAATAAGCCTTAGCCTTGTATCTTAGGACCGTGCAATATTTGTCATACGCTACGCAATTTCCGCAAAAGCCGTAACTCGATTATCTATTTTTCCCTTTAAATAGCAAAGACGCACAACGAACGTCGCTCAGTTCTGCTGTCTCTAGTGGAGACGCCGCTCGTACGTGCCAGGTGCCGACGCTTGAGAAACTAGGGACCGCTATACTCCGCGATAGAGAGCTTATTACAATTATAGTCAATATTATAACGACGAAAATAATCAAAGAATTTATAATAAAAATTAATAAAAGTTTAACCTTTAAACAAGTACGGAATCTAAAGTACGAAAATGTAACACGCGTAGTGCCAAATAAACGAATTAAAGATATATAACACAGATATATACATATATTGTACAATAAGCATCCACGGCTTTCGCCAACAAAAAGGGCCGTCGAAACAGTACGGAAGAGGTAATCAACAATAATAAATAATAAAGAAATTAATTATATTATTAAGAAAAGCATTTCTCGTCCTTATTTCTACCTTCCTTGGGGAAGGGAAAAGTTCAGCCTACGCTTAACTTAAGAGCCCTCCGCTCGAGGCGTATAGAGAAATAAAGGCCTAAATAAACATCGTACAGATAATTCAATAGCCTGGATTTCTCTATATTTCCCTTTACATAGTAAAGGTGGTGTCATCCTGACAAATTGATGAATTAATACGAAACTCTAGTTTTGTAAAGTCAAATTGATGAGTTGATACGAAACTCTAGTTTTTGTAAAGACAAATCGATAATTACATATTTATAATAAATTAAATTCACTCAAAAGTATTCTCTGTTCGTCACATATTCTTTAGTTGACCGAGCCATAAAACTGTACCACCACTTTTCTCATGGAAAAAATTTAAACATCATTAGTCGCTAATAATTATCCAATAGATATAATAACAAAATATATGAAAAAACGCTTGAACAGTATAAAATTTAGAAATGTCACTCACCCTATCGATAATAGAATCCCAATCATAACCCTACCTTATGTAAAAGAATTTGAAAGTATGAATAAAAACCTCTTTAAAAATTTGTTCCACTCGTATCATCTACTCTATACAAAATAAACTGAATAATATTGTAAAATAAGGAAAAGATGCGAATAGAAAAGAGGATAAAGCAAATGTTGTTTATAAGATATCGTGCAATAATTGCAATGCTATCTACGTTGGACAAACTAGTAGACGTTTAAATGTAAGAAATAAAGAACATAGGAAAAAATATATTGCACAGGATAATAATTCTTCGTAATTTATACACACACTTAATTACAATCAACTATTAATTTCGATAATGTTAGAATACTAGACGAGGTAATAAACAGAGAAAAAAGATTAATTTCTGAAGCTATACATAGCCACAGACAACAAAAATACTTAAATAAACAATTTGAAATTTCTAAATTAGTTAATGAATACAATTCAATTAAAATACAATTCAATACATTTTCAATTAAAAATAATAGATTTCTCTTATGAAATTGTTTAGGTGTCATTCACCTCATTTTCGCAATAGATTTATGTATTCCATAATGGAACGGATCAGGAGAACATACTTAGAGTAGGTGTCCACGCCCCTATTGTCTCTATTGTTTCTACTCACCTCTTTCATTAGGTACCGCCTTAATACTAATTAGCCGTTCCGACTTTTCCACCACCATGCCATTACAATAGCCATCTCACGTTACTCTCTAGTTCTCATGCATGGCAAAAGCCAAAGAAACTTATTATTCTAATCATTGACTGATTATATATTGCCTCATAGACCATAGCGTATGTTTTCGTGTTTATAAATATACCAATTGTAAAAGTGTAATTTATTATTTGTTGTGGTTAAAGTGCAAATTAATTTATTGTATATTGGGTCCCTTTTTTCTTGAGAAGACATCTCGCCACTAAATGGATCCGAAACGTTGACACTAAAATATGGTTTTTCATTATTAAAGAAAACCTTAATTCCTGGCAGTCAAGGCCCTCAACTTCCCTTCAACAAAATCTTAGATATATACTGCGAAGTAACAATGGATATACCTAACATATCGAGCACCGATCAGGGAAAGCAAATACGATGCTGGGAAAAGTATGAAGCCTGGGAGAAAGATTCAGAAAATGGAAGGAACTGGAAAAGATTCAAGATAAATATATCAAATGGACATCAAAACTAGACAAGACAACTTCCGGACAAATATTACACGAGGAAACAAAAAGGGAACCAGGGTCAATAAGAAGAGAATGGATGAAAAGTATGATGAAGCCCGGGACACGAACGGAAACAGAAATCAAGAGAAGGAACTTCTATTGTCGGGTAAAAATAAAGAAGACATTAAAAAACAGCGTATCTTAAGAATTTATTCATTTATTGATTGGTTGCAATTGCGAGCGCTTTCGCACCTGGCAATACTCATATTTCGATTTCAGGCATGTGAGCCGCTTCGTGCTACCGATCGATAAGCCATTGTCAATTGATAACTACTACAAACAAATCTTTCTATTGTTCTTCTTTTATAAGAAGGACCGTCGGGGTAGTCAGTAAGTCGTCACGTTACCCGTATAACTCTTTAATCTTAATAAAGTATTTTTCCGCCAGCCCTAGAGTCTGTGCCTATACCTTACCTAAGTTATTTTCCCGACGGTTTAAGTTGAGTTTTCGTCATATTTTGGTGCCAAATGTGGGGTAGATACTTAAGAAATCAAGAACGGTTTCGAAAACAGTGGAGTATAAGAAATTCGTGGACACGGAAAATTGTTTTTTCCTTTGAAAAGGAATACCACAGGTTGAAGGGACTCAAGGGGTACAAGGAGGACCATACTGCAGGAAATAAGGTGAGTGCTTCTGATTATATTTATCGCACTACACCGTCACATTATAACAGCGAATCTAGCAGTGAATCAAGTGTTTAGCCCTATAATTCAGAAAAATAATTATTTACGAGAGCCTACGCCCAGAGTATAGGTAATATAAATCAAATATATATACTGTAACGGGGTGGACCGTAAGGGGTGAAAAGATCGATGCGCGGGCAGTTGAAGCAACTGCGCACGTAAAGCACA
>JAYJLV010002505.1:0-10437 GCA_036873485.1 Torymus texanus | reverse complement strand
ATTGATATAAGGTACCTCGAATACTAGTTTTCTGAGGGCGATATGCTCTTCCAAATCCCGGCAGTCTAAAGGTTAAGAGTAGAAAGGAGAATCGGGAGCAAAAAGCGTTGTGCGACTTGGTGATGGAAACGGACCCGCCAAAGGCAGACCAGGTAACACGGGATCCTGCATGGCAACAGGTGGAGACTAGAAAAACGAAGAAGAAAGTGAACAAGAAGAAAAGAAAGGGAGATGGCCGTTCGAGAATACGAACTAGACGAACGCGTCCTTACGCACTAATAATCAAGCCGTCAGAGGGGAAGAGCTACGCAGATATCATTAACGAGGTCAAGAAAGATCCAACTCTGCAAGAAGTGGGCCTTGGAGTGGCAACGGTGCGTAAGACACTGGCGGGGGATCTCCTTCTCATAATCAATAAGGATAACCAGGACAAAAGAACAACGTTTAACAAGGAAATCAGAGATAACTCGCTTGGATGGAACCGCCACGAAAGAAAAAGTTTACGATGCGGTCTTAAAAGCACTTGGAGAGGGGCACAATGTAGACTTAGAGTCAGTACTCTGCGTTAGAGAGACCTACGGCGGCATACAGAAGGCGATCGGCGATACAGGCAAGTATTGGCAGCCAAGAAGCTTCTTGAGATGCCCACAATTCATGTGAATTGGTCGAGCTGCCAAATACGTGAAGTCATGAAGCCTACCAAGTGCTTCAAGTGTTGGCAGTATGGCCATACCACGAAAAACTGTACTCAGAAGTAGACAGATCCAACTGCTGTATTAATTGTGGCGCAGAGGGCTACAAAGCCGAAAGCTGTACCGGACAGCCGTGCTGTGTTCTATGCAAGAACTACGTATAGGCAAGGAAACAAACCACGTACCTGGGAGCAGAGGATGCTCAGTGTACGAGAAGGCGTATCAAACCCTTCTCCAAAAATGGCGCTAAAGGTTCTGCAGACCAATCTCAACCACTGCGTGGCAGCACAAGGCCTGCTGTCCCAGTCGATGCGCGACGAGAAGGTGGATGTGGTCACCGTAGCCGACCAACATAAGAACATAGACGGACCCTCTTGGAAGATTGATGCGACGGGCACAACAGCCATCTAGGCCTGCAGTAAACATCCCTTCCAAGAAGTAATGGTTGTTCCTAAGGAAGCCTTCGTGGGAGTGAGAATCGGCGACATATATTTTTATAGTTGTTACATGACACCGAGCATGCCTCAGGAAGACTTTGAGAGGGTTATAGATCGAATAGTCGGATATGCTAGAAACCGAAGTCAAGTGGCCATTGCGGAAGACTTCAACGCCTGGGCAGTTGAATAGGACAGCAAGGAGACGAAGAAGAGGGGGCAAGCACTCTTCATCAGGGGGGGGAGGCCAGATCGACAATAGACCTTACCTTCGTAAGCAGTGGCCTTCTTAAAGGTAGTAGCTACTGGAGGGTTTCTGACACCTACACACTGAGTGATCATTGTGCCATAACCTGGAAAGTTAGGCACCAGAGAGAGTCGGAGAACCGAATGCTAACGTGAAAAAGTTCACCGGTTGGAAAGTAAAGGACTTAGATTCAACTGCCATTCGTGTCGTATGGAAGGCGGCCGTGCCGAGGGATCATCAACCGAAGAGAAAGGGGAAGCCGTCATGCGTAAGGTAGTGAGTGCATGTGATGTTGCCATGCCGAAGAGAGCAAATGGGAATTCGCACACACCAGTATACTGGTGGAGTGATAGAATTGCACAACTCAGGGCGGAGCGTCACAAGGCCAGGAGGCTATCTCAGAGAGCCAGAGGGAAACCCATCTTTCACGAAATGGGGGAAAAATTTAAGTTAGCGTGGTCCAAAATGACCAAAGCTATTAAAAGTAGCAAGACGTTGTTGGATAAAGCTGCTCGGGTTAGTGGACAATAATCCATGGATAAGACCTTGCAAGGTCGTCATGGCTCGGTTCACGAGTCAGTCAAGGCAACAACAGAAATGCACCGAGCATCTTGGGAGGATCGTCAGTACACTGTTCGCAAAGTAAGAGCCATTCACCTATCAGATTGCGCAAAAAGATGAGCATTGAGCACATCCCCCTGATCATCCGAGACGAGTTACTTCGAGAGAATAGGCGAGTCGGAAACGGTAAGGTGCCTGGTATGGATAACGTCCCCAACTAAAAACGTCAGTCAAAGCGGCTCCCGAGATGTTTCTAGACATGTAAAATACATGCCTCGGAGAGGGGACCTTCCCCAAGCGATGGAAGCGACAGGGATTTGTGCTTCTGTCCAAAGGCAATAAGTCATCGGATGAACCATCGTCCTATCGCCCACTGTGCATGCTGGATACTTTCGGAGAAACGCTGGAAAGTTTCATATCCAACCGGATCAAGACCACTATTGGACATATTCTAGCTGACAACTAATACGGCTTCAGGAAAGGAAGTTCCATGCTCGGCGCTACCCACCAAGTTGTCCGTAAAGAGAAGGCGGCTATCTCTGGAAAGCGATGGAAGGACGGGAGCAAGAAGTATTGTCTGCTTGTAACCGTTGACGTGAAGAATGCTTTCAATTCAGTCAGGTGGAAGAACATCTGCATGGTGCTGGACAAGTAGGGCGTACCGGTATATCTGAAAAGTATGTAGAATACGCTGCAACCAAGGCATCCTGGGTGGCCATAGCGTTAGCGAGACTCATGCCAAACATAGGTGGACCTCGTCAACCTCGAAGGAACCTTCTAGCGTCAGTGGTAACTTCAATAATCACATATGGATTAGCTATCTGAAGCGAAGCACTCAAGGTTGAGAAATATCAACGCAAGATAGCAGCAGTCAACCGGCTTAGCGCACTCAGGGTATCTAGCGTCTTCCGCACGATGTCAGATTATGCCGTGTGTGTCATCGCAGGCCTGATGCCCATTGAGATACTGGCAGTGGAGAGGAAGCAGCTGTATGAACAATGAAAAAGTAACCCGAGAGAACAAGAGGAGCTAACGAAAATCTCGAGGCAAGATAGCCTCCAACTTTGGCGAAAGAAGTGGAGCACATCTGAGAAGGGGACGTAGACGCAGCGTCTTATCCCTTATATAGATAACTGGGTGAATCGTAAACACGGGGAAGTCAACTATTACCTGACTCAAATGCTCTCTAACCATGGGTGCTTCCGAGCATACCTCCATCGTTTTAAGCACGATAAATTACCAGTGTCCAACCGGGTGCGGGGTGTCAGAGGACGCGGAACTGGACGGCGGTTAGTAGCTTCGCTACAGTCATCATAGCTGCGAGAAAAAGAGCAGGAACGTAGAAAAACAAGAAGAACAGCAATAACGTTTCCTCGGTAATAATAGATAAACATAAGAATGGATAAAAATCAAAAGTAGTGGACAAGCTAAAAAGGCTGTGGCCACCCTCGCGAAGCAATACTTAGCGGTGGTCTCGCGCGGGCAAGGTAAGGCCAATGCCGATGAGGTTAGGGTTTTAGTCGTTAGATCCGAGACAGTCCGACACACGGATGCACAGTACCTACAATGCATAAAGCATTTCCCCTCTCGAATAAAAAAATTTAAAAAAATACACGCGCGCGCGCACACACATACATACACATAAAACCATATAAAACTGAGCATCAAATAAAGTAGCGCGTGTCGCCGTACGATGGCAAGATATGTAACCAATGCCTGGGAACCGATCGTGCTATTTATACTTCGATCCGGTGTTTTCTAACCTTCACCAATCTTTTCTATTGCCTTAATTTTTATTATTTCTAATTCTATATATTTTATATCATTGATGAACTTTTCCCATCTCCAAGTTTAAAAAAAAATATATTTAGCATTAATAATAATGCACATTATTTGAGAATTCCATAAATTCCATTGAGAAAGTACATGCTGTTGGTAGGTTGAGAAATGAGTTACACAACAAGTGCATAATTGATACATATATTGTACATCGCGCAATAATAATACATCAAAAATTCAGATATTTTACGTTTCATATATTCATATATATCACATTCGGTGTGAGTGTTGGTGTGAGTGTTGGTGTGAGTGTTCGTGTGAGTATTACAGTAAGGACGCAAATGAGATCAACTAACCTTCGCTCATGGTGAGTGTATGATTGAGTTTTTCCGTTGTGTACAGTTCAATTATATTAATTGAATTTGAACCGTGAACAATATTATTGATTGTAACGCTTCCAATGTCAAACCAAGTTGAGAAATCCGTGCCCGTTGAGAGCGAGTTTTACCGATGAGGTGAGAAGGTTGCTGACGTCACGCTGACGTGGCACGCAATGGCGAGAGAAATCCGAAGACGCAACGCTGATGTTATAGTAGCGATGATGAGTGTAGCCGGTCAAAAGTCCTTGCAGTGTATCACCACTGATGAGATATTCCTTGAGACTCACTGCCGTTGAGAGTAGCCGCTGTCTTGCAATATGCACTATCCACTGAGAATACCAATGATGAGAGAGCACACACACGATGTTTCCTCGTGGAGAGTCTTTCTAGGAGAGGGAGTGTGAAAAAGAAAGGGGCGGTAGTTTCCTTCTTCTTCACTGTGAGAATACCAAGTAGGTCAAGTTCACTCCCATTTGAATAATGAGAGTGAGAAAGAAAACAATAGCGCTGCTAGATTGATAGTCAGTGTAGCGACACTACTGATTCGGCAGGAGCATTGTTGAGTGCTGCCACCGCGCGGGCATTTTGAGTTCTCCTTGTGTCTAACCTAACGCGCGCGGCCGCGGGAATTACGAATGATCAGAAAACCATACTCTTACCCTAACACACATATTGAGATATTTTCTTGCGTTTTGATCTATCTCCGATTTTCCTTATTTTTTATTTACACTTCTTCATTTCCTTACTCAGCCTCTAGTAACCACTAAACTTCAGTCCCTACTGAATGTTTATTTTTTGTTTTTGTTATTTAACGTCGCCCTCTTTGTACCCCTCGCGGTGCTAATCGACGACGGAGGTCTGTGGTGTATTGATAAACAAAGCACATGTATGAAACAGTGGTGCTTGTTATTAATCGGTGCAGATCTGGGACTCAAACCCGACTTGACGAGTAATTAATCCCAGTCTTACCGATCGAACCACTGCTAGACCTCTACCTTATAAGTTGAGCGAATCTCTCGAGCGGAACCCGCAGAGGAATCGGCCTTTCGGTACTCATGCGCTCGGCGCAATCATTGTACTTACAAGGAAAGTGCATAACCTTTGAGTCACGGATTTGTACCAGATTGAAAGATCATGTTTTAGAGCTAAAAATATTGAACCCCTGTTCTATTCTCATAGGCCCCTCTACCCGAGATATGTGCTATATTATCTTAAAAATGCGTTTTTTGTTGAAAAATGATGTCTCTTCTATTTTATGTAACTCTGCAAGTATTCCCATTACCAAAATGAGCGAAAAAATTATAAAAGTAGCCAGAAAAATCTTTATTTTGAGCACTATCTCATCTAAAACTATTAATTTTTCAGAAACTTATGAGAAATTGAAAATAGCGTAAAAAAATGATTGAAAACAGCACCCTTAATCCGTTAATAAGGGGGAAATTTTCAATCATTATTTTATGCTATTTTCAATTTCTCATAACTTTCTGAAAAATGGATATTTTTAGATGAGATAGTGCTCAAAATAAAGCTTTTTCTACCTACTTTTATAATTTTTTCGCTCATTTTGGTAATGGGAATATTTGCAGAGTTACATAAAATAGAAGAGACATCATTTTTCAACAAAAAAAACGCGTTTATAAGATAATATAGCACATACCTCGGGTAGAGGGGCCTATGAGAATAAATCCTGGAACAGGGGTTCAATATTTTTTGCTCTAAAACACGATCTTTCAATTTGGTACAAATCCGTGACCTAAAAGTTATGCACTCTCCTTGTTAGTTAATCCGACCCACAGATCAAGTGCAAACAGGAGCTTCAGCCATTAACCCGGGGCTCCAGGTTCGCCCTCCACCACCGAAAAAATCTGGAAAACATTTTTGAAAGAATGCCTCCGAAAAATTTGCGCTAGCGGGGAATCGCACGTGAGCCCTAAGCGATGTTTGTTTTGGGATTTTCTTATTTTATGCTTCTTACTTTTATATAAATATACACAAACATAGACACACACTTCTTTCATCAAAATTTAAAAAAAGTTTTAAAAAATATAAAATTTGTAAATTTTCTGCAAGTTGATCAACAAATTAATCCAAGGAAATCAAGTGAAAAAAAATCTAAATTTACATTAGATAATTTTACCAATACATGTAATTAACAATAATTATACCAGGTAATCCTTGTTTTCCATTAGCAAAGTTTGTATCTTATTCTTCCAGATTCACTTGTAACTAATAATGTAAAGAAATTATCACTTACAAATTTAAATTGCATTACATATATCACTGTTCTGAAACACATAAAAAATTATCTCGTGAAATAATAGGAAAATCCAATCAAGTATGTATATTAACATTCTAATGAGACAGTAAGATAAGAAATAATAGAGTAGTACAAATAATTGTCTTCATGAAAGAATTAATGAAATAGAATTCTGTAAAGAAGAGCTGGGTAGTCGATGATAAAGTGCAGATGGTGCGGTTCGTAGCTTTTTGCGTCTAGGTGTCGAAACACATCCAGTACGTAGTTTAGGTACCCGGGGTAGCCGATGATGGGGTCTACGTGGTGCGCTCCGTAGCTTTTCGTATCTAGCTGTCGAAACGCGTTAAGTGCGACCTCTAGGTGCTCGGGGTAGACAGTCATGCAGTGTGGTAAATTAAAAAGAAAGAAGCATTCATAAACAATATTAATATTTTGTTATGACTAAAAGACATTGTCGCGAATAAAATGGAAGACTGTATGAAGAAGTTTAACCAAAAATTTTAAGTAAGAAATATGACGATCTACCGTTTCCCTCTCTCCCACTCTTTCTTAGAAGAAATATCGCATATTGTAATCCCAATTTAAATACGAGAAAATAGTCAACTGAAAACTTTCTACGAAATTATTCGGAATGGCAAGATATGTTTGCAGTAATTTTATAATCCCATACATGTATTGAAATAAATGTAAATTTATTTTGAAGTCGCCAGCATGGCGCCGAGTAGCAAGGAGCCTCCCGATACTCCTCTAAATAAATTCAACAAATGTCATCCTACGGTAAAAGTTGGGGCAGTAGTCTGCATAGTGTGTGGTGAATTCTATCACACTAATGAATTTGTCAGAAAATATAATGCCTAACCTCAAAGCTGCCATATGGCGCGCTTAGTCAAGAAGCAGCAGAATTTGTTACCCAATTCAAAAATGAATATCGTGAACTAATCAAGCAAGAAATTCTGCGGGAAATTGACGCTGAAAAAAATAAAGGAAAAGGGGACACAGTCTATGAGGATTTAAATGAGGTCGACACACTTAGAATTGTAAACAATCTTTTGAAACAACTATTAAATGAAGTGCAAAGTAAAAACCAAATTTTAACGAATTACTAACAAGTGAAAAATCAAACAGAAGCCAAAATCTTAACATTGGAATAAATAAAACTTATGCAAAATCTCTAATACAGACACCAGATAAACCAAAAAACAAAAAAGTGCATTAACTTGTGATAAAGAAAACTAACAAAGAAGACGATACTAATCTCGAAAAAACAGTGTTCAGCTACTTAACGAAAGATAAAACAATCTAAACCAAAAAAGTAAATAGCAAAAACAAAGATACTATAATAATTAATTGCATGAATATTGAAAGTGTTAACGTAATCGAAAACACTTTAATAAACGAACTAAACGAAAATTTTAAGATAAAGGAAGAGCAAATAAGAAAACCGATAATAAAAATAGTGGATGTAGAAAAAGTTTACAATACCAATAATGAGTTCGAATCTGACATTAACCAAAGAAATTTTAATAACACAGAAGATAAATGTACAGTTTTACATAGCTACTCAAGCGCTAAAAATTCAATCAGTGCAATAGTTGAAGTTACAGCCAATATTTATAAGAATATTAGGGAGACAGAAACAAATTATTTATAGGATTCCAAAGTTACAGAGTGTACGACATCATAAACACGAGTCCTTGTTATAAATGTTCCAGATATGGTCACGGAGGCAAGAAATGTGGGAACAAGATAACGTGTCACAAGTGCGCGCGTCAGCATGCAGCTGCAGAGTGCAAAAGTGATCTTCTAAAGTGTCCGAACTGTGTCTATAATAATAACGAATATAAATCAAACTTTAACACCAACCACAGTGCAATAGACAGTGAACTATATCCAATTCTGAAAAATCAAATGAAAAAATACATTGACTCAATGGATTACCCGCTGAAACCAACTTATGAAAGATACTTTGGTAAAGTTGTGATTAACGCTGACAAGCAGACACCAATTAGACAAGCGATAAGATAATTAACTACCTAATCAACAGCTAAATCTGCTCCTGGAATGGTAACAAGTAGTAAAAAACAAGACAGCCCCAATCATTAATAACTTACCTACAATTAAACCAACTCCAGCAATGGTTGTAAGTAACCAAAAAAACATACACAACCTTAATCAACAAAGTGAATAGCAAAAGTGGAAGGAACTGAGGAATTAATAAATAAAAATATTAAATGTGGCACAGTTAATAAATTAAACAACCAATTAAGAAATGATAAAGATCTTATAGTATGTGTAAAGATCAGAAGTATGGAACACAATTTTAATAAACTTTTGGTTTTCATAAAAAGCCTAGCAGCAAAGCCAAGTATAATAATCTGTACAGAAACCTGGTATTTAGAAGATCATGATATATACAACATTCAAGGGTGTGAAATGCACTATAACAACAGTCAAATAAATCAAAATGATGAAGTAGTAATATATATTTGTAATAATTTAATTAAAATAACAGAAATAATTCAAAAAATAAATTAAAAATTCTGAACTCCAAAATTACTTTAGAACACGAAGAAGAAATGCTAATATCAGCAGTATACCGATGCCACGAGATCACAAACACTGAATTTGTAAGTGATACAAAAACTCTACTAAACATCAATAAATCGTACAAAAACAACCTAACAGTAGGTAATTTCAACATCGACATAAATAGCAATGAATTGATACACGAAGAATTTCTCCAGACATTACTAGAGAAGGGTTTTCACCCAGGCTTCATCGAAACCACCAGACCTGCTATCTCTGACTGTAATAAAGGTACCTGCATTGATAATATCTACATTAAATTAAACAAGTTATAACATAAAACGTACACATTAACGATACCTTTCAATGATCATTATCCAATTTTTATGTCAGTGAAAAGGATAAAGAAAAGTAATAACCCGAGTACAAACAAATTTATAAATTATCAAAAACTAAAAGACATAGCAAGTACGGAATATTGGTCTGAGATTACAACTATACAAGATCCAAATCAAGCAATGGAGAA
Organism: Torymus texanus; assembly: GCA_036873485.1. Taxonomy (NCBI): domain Eukaryota; kingdom Metazoa; phylum Arthropoda; class Insecta; order Hymenoptera; family Torymidae; genus Torymus; species Torymus texanus. The sequence goes on along the minus strand of JAYJLV010002505.1, from coordinate 1,035 downwards.
CTTAATTTTAAAAAAATTAAGAGTTGTTTAGAAAGAGCAGAAAATACCAAAGATAAAAAAAGACAAAGGAATATGACATCTAGGAACAGCTGGATAACTAGCGCAATAATGACATCATGCTTAAAAAAAGGAAAACTCTACAAAACTTGGATGAAGGACTCAACAAACACGATTAAAAAAGAAAATTACAAGAACTACGTCAAGATACTTAACCATATTATAAATATAGCCAAAGAAAATTTTGATAAAAAACAAATCGAAGCAAGTCAAAACAACCAGAAGAAATTATGGAAATTAATTAACAGTAAATTAGGTAAAGTTAACAAGAAAAGACGACATCGATTAGATAAATCATAATAACAACAAAATTACTGAAAAAATTACGGAAAAAATTTAAGAGATAAAATAACATTGCCACAAAATGAGAACATAAAATTACTACCTATGGTCAATAAAAGCATATTCATACATCCCACAACCGAAAACGAAGTCAAGAAGATAATACTAAATATAAAAAATAAAAATGAATGTATTGACGGAATCTATTCAACAAGCCTCAAATTACTAATCGAATATATAAGTTACTCGCTAGCTCATATAATAAACAACAGCCTGCAAGAAGGGATCTGGCCAGATGCACTGAAACTGGCAGAAATAATACCGATACACGAAGGTAAAGAAAAGCACTTGCCAACTAATTACAGACCAATCTCACTGATTTCGAACATAGCGAAAATTTTTGAGAAATTGGTCCACAAAAGACTCTTAAGTTTTATCAACAAATGTCGTATACTAGGATAATTAAAGCACCGACTCGGAGGGACTGGAGGTGAAAAGAGTTTTATTATAATCAAATGTTACACTGGGCAGAGTGACGGACAACTGAACTACCTGACCGGCGCAGCGGTCCTTCTTATAACACAAGAACAATAGATTTGTTTATAGTAGTTAAATTGATAATGGCTTATCGATCGCTAACGCGAAGCGGCTCACATGCCTGAAATCGAAATATGAGTATTGCCGAGTGCGAAAGCG
>JAYJLV010002494.1:0-10439 GCA_036873485.1 Torymus texanus | reverse complement strand
TCTTATATGCTACGGCGAGACAAATGTTTCCATATAAAAAACCATACTCCCAAATCGTACCATCCAAACCTCGCATCGTTAGAGAGAGACAGGGATAGAGAGGGAGAGAGATAGAAACGAGGCGGTAACACTACGGTTTCGCATTAATATTATTTTGACAACTTGTGCAATCGAAAATTGTGAAATATTTAAATGTAAAGATTTACTACAAATTTTAATGAAAGTTCTAACTTAATTAGTACCGAAGCTAGCAGCAATAAAATATAAAAACTATGATTATTTAAACAATTTATAATAGAATAATAATTTAAACTATTGAAGAATATATAGATAATCAAAACTAATAAATTCAATACTTTACATTTAAACATTTGCGACAATCTTAGGATTTTACAATAATTAATTATAAATTTTCCAATAAAAACAACTAATTTTTATAGTTTATATTTCAATACTAATAAACGCAATTGTTATTTAGAGTTATCTGCTAGTTACATATGAATCGGATCATTATTTATAAGGTAAAATTAATTAAACAGTTTATTTTTACAGCGGGAAAGTAATGCAGATTTAACAGTATGAAATATCAGTCACTTTTACTAGAAGGAAGAATATTACAATATCAAATGTTAAATAATTTAATTAGTTTAACCATAATTTGAGAAAATACTGTAGTTTTAGTAAATAAAGTGGAATTAATTATAAATGGATAAATGATAAACGAATAGAATTTACATACTTGAAATATTTGATCTAATTTAATAAATTTATACTGAAAATTATTTAGACAAATGATATTGTAAGTTCTTGAAACTCAATGAGTATGGATAAAATAAAACTTATGAATTAATAAAACGTGAGAGCACTTTATTTAATTGGTTATTATAATAAAAATGCAACAGATAATATATAAAATTATTAATTTTTAGAAAAATTGGCATAACAAAAGTAATTCAATAAAATATAAATTTGGCTGGGGAAACCCTCAATTTAGAAAGCAGCTGAGTATCTTTATTTTACTATATTCTATTTTATTTAATCTAGTGCAATTTATCTAACAGTGTATGAAAATTATTGCGGTGCATTGGTCGCTGTAATTATAAGAATAATGTGCATATGATTTTTATAAAGGTTATTTTTAAAATGGAATAAAATTTGGAAAATTCGCCTCATGTTTAGTTTCCCACAAAGATAAGATATACTATATCTTTGGTAGAAAACAGAGGTCATAAATTAGTCGGAGCGCGTATATCCTACAGAAAATGAGAAAAATTTTCTGAGAAGGAAAGGTGAGAGAAACAAAACGTAAAGTAGGATTTCGCTATCAAACCGTGGGTTTTCCAATTGCCCTGTGTATCGTCGCTTTCACTACATCTGGTTATCGCAAACTTTAGAGTGTCCGGACCCTTGTAAGCCGAAGGAAGGAACTCCCTTCGGCTTACAAGGGTCCGGACGGAGGAACTCCCTGTAGGGAGAAGGTCATATTATCTTAAAAATTGAAATTATTATTTTCTCATTTACCCTAAAATTTAACAGAAACTGCAAGATGTAACACTAACAAAAACGTATCAATCAAAATAAGAGAAAAGTATAAGAGAAAACTGATTACTTACAATCAAGTTTTCCGAATCACCTTATTTGTTTAACATTTAACAGGTTACTTTAGCCTACAAAACGAATCGGTATCTCGACGTTTAGTCAATGGATCTTTTTTACTGATATCCAAGCTATTTAATTTCCAAAAGAAACCATTATTGAAAATTATAGATTATTATTTGATATTTTTAATAAAAGATTTTCCATTTTTAGTTAATCAGCCGTTACTTGGGTGATGGTGAATTTTTACCACAAAATTCATTCATAAGATTTCTTGCAAAATACGGTTGCGACATTGATGTAGCAGAAGAAAAAGTTTGCGCCAACGTTTTATTCGTACTTGCTGGATTCGATACAACAATGTTCAACTATGTAAGTAATACACAATTTATTTATTTTATGAATAATATTTGTTGCGCGCGCACTTATGTCTGCACTAAGACTTGAATGGACGATACAAATAATGTAATAATGACTAACTCTTCTAATTCTGTAGACACTTTTACCAAGAATTTTGAGTCATTCGCCCGCAGGATCATCGACTAAATCACTCATACATTATGGACAAGAAATAACTACTGACAAATTTTGTCAATACGATTATGGATCAAAACAAAATTTGGAATTTTATAATAAAACTACACCTCCAGATTATGATTTAAGTAAAATCAAAGTACCAATAGCTCTTTTCTGGTCAGACAATGATTGGCTGGCAAGCCCCATAGTAAGTTAAATATAGTCAAATTTTATTTCATTATTTTTGTGAATGAGATGTTTTTCTGACTTCCTCGGAAAAAAATGGATATTTGATTCCTCTCTTTAAAAAATTATGACAGGATGTTGTGAAGCATTTAAAGAAACAATGCGATTGTTTGATCGTTCAGTATCCGATCTGAGTAGTGTCAAAATTCAAAATTTTCTCTGATATAGAAATTAATTAAATGATTTTATATGTGCATTTGAGTAAATCAATAAAATAATCATTAAATTATTCAATATCCCAATTAATTAAAATTTTGTATCTAATAATTTAATTACAACATAAATCACGCTGTTCTAATTTGTTTCCTAACCTCAAAATTTAGAATTCAAATCTGTTATTTAGTATAAATAATATATTATGCTTTCTAAAAGATAATGTTAATAAAGAGTACAGTAATGAAGTCTAAAATATATGTTGATTTCTTTTCTATGAAACAAGTGAAGCGCACGCAACGCGCATGGATATGACTAGTAGATATAAATTATACATATATGTTCATATATAACTTCTTTTTACCCGAGTATTGTAATAGCTGTGTTATTCTTTATACTAGAATAATTTATTATTAGTTCACAATCTCGTCTGAAAGAAAGGGTATATGAATATTTTTTATTGACCTGTTGATTACGTGCTAATTTGATTTTATTCATCTATGATTGATACATTATAAATATTTCAATTCCACATATATTAAAATTATTTTTATGCATTTATTTATTTATTTATTTATTACCAGCAGTTACAATACAATTGTCAACCCTACAGAGGTAATCAAGTTACCTGTGTGTAGGCCTGGTACATCTAAAAACTATCTTAAAACTAGTTTATACAAAGTACATATTAAATCTAATCTTAATGCAATAATTAAAAAAATATAAAAATAAATCTGAGATCAAAGTAACAGTACACTTTATAAATACCTATAGATCACATAATCACTATTTACGTAGTTCAGCTAAACATTTTTAATAATCCGGCGTTTTAACTGGACTTTCCTAGAATTTGAGTTAGAGATTGTTTTCAGTTCATTAGGTAAACCATTAAAGAGACAGATTGCATTTATGCGACTATTTTTACTGCTTACAGCTTTATATCTTTACGGAATAGAAATAATCTTTTTCCTAGTAATGCTGTTTAAACTTAAAAATCTGTCGCTCAATTCTTTATAATGTAAATTAAGAGATTCATAAGCAAAAAGTTGTTCGAGGTTTAGTGGATTCTTTTCAATTATGAATTTGTTTTTGTTTACTATTTTTAGTAAGCGTTTCAGTTAGCATGTCATAATACTTAATACGTTATCCTTATTTTATTCTAAATGAATTATATACTGTGTACCATATTTAATCGTTTAAAAAATAAATTGATTTAAACAAATTTACATAAAGAATAAATGAAATTTCTATCAAGGCATTTTGCAGTGAATTAGATTATATGTTTTTCGAACCAAATCTGTTAAAATATGTAATAGACATGATAAAAAATTACTAAACATATTATTTTATTTTTAATTGACATCATAATGTAAATTTATATTTATTGTTATGTTAGTAACTAATCTTTTTTTTTGTTTTTAGGATGTGAAAAAATTATCTCGAAGCCTGCCAAACATTATTCTTAATTATCACGTACCGTATCCAAAATTTAACCACCTTGACTTTTTATGGGCAACTGAGGCTCCAAGACTTATCTACAGCAAAATTTTAGATGTTATGGAAAAATATCGATAATCAGTGACAGTGGGTTATAAACCCATGAAAATTATGATAAGTATTTTTCAAAAGTAGTTACGTTAACTATTTTTACGACTTTGTATACATACAAATTAATGTATAATTTTTCTTTTCAACAAAAAATATTATTTAACATTAGCACAAAATATAATATTGTTAATGACACAAAACCATTAAAAAACAGTATATGGCTTTGACATTTTTTGTTTGTAACATACGAAGCATAAACATTAAATTGTATAAAACACTCTAACTTTTATACTAATACTAAAGTATTTTAAAATGTAAATATTTTATGACTGGATGATTTTAACATAAATATTCAACAAAAGCTAGCTTCGAAAAATGTATTGTGTATATATATAGACACACACTTCTAAAAAGAAAATTTCAAATATAAATTTTTAAATAAAAAAAAATTTGTACGTTATTGTCTATAAAATACATAAATATTTAGTTCAATGATTGATATTGAGATGCTTTTGATGTTTATATATATGTATCGATGAATGCAGTAGGAATATGGACATATACGCCCTTTATAACTAATATTGATCTTTTAAAAATAACATCTAATATTTACTAGTAACCCATAGGAAAAAATTGCTTTCACTTAATAACATACATACTGGGCATTTTATTTATTTGCTCTAACTAAAATTAATTTTTATTGTACAATTATGAAATATTTTCTACAAGAATTTCTGCAGGGATTTCTTGTAGAAATATCTTGTGAAAATACCTTGTACAAATTTTTGTAGATTTTTTCGTGCAAAAATGCTTTTTAATATTATATTAATAAATTAACAAAAATGTGAGCTTGAAATTGACTTAATGTGGACGTAAATAAAATTGATTTTGATCTAAAGTAAAGAGGAAGCGAATAAGAAATAAAATAAAAAATTTTGGATTGTTATAATATTATTGGGTTATTATAATATAAACCAAAGGTAATTCAAAAACAAATTAAGAGTATAAATCTTATGTAAACTATAAGTTATTTATGTACATTGGAGTACTCAAACCAAACTCATGTCGTATATCATAATAGTTTTTAATGTTTGTCGTACCTTTGCGATCCTGCATAAAAATTCTATCGCAATTAGCCAACCGAATCATCTAAATGGAAGCTTCAGTCTGTAACTTGTAAAATTATATATATATATATATAAACATGAGATTAACTTAGAGAAAATCAGGTAGATAAGGTTCGGAATAATAGCCAAGGTATATTATGACTCGAGTGTATTATATGTCAATTACAAAAGATGCATGAAGCCTAATCTAATTTGTATATGTATCCTTTTGCACTTCTTCGCACGTAATTACAAAAACATGTATATAAATATATCACGCATAACATAAAATTCTTTATCTCCTTCTAATTGATTCACGCAGGTCAGTGACCTATTGTCGCACTCCTTCTAAATCGCGATTCTCTTTTAAATTCAATATAATTAAAATACACCCATATATATAAATAATTTTAATAATCATAATCGAGATAATAATAATGTGAATTATGAAGTGCAAGCAGTACAACGCATTGTCTTGATGATGCAACTTATCTTATGGATATATTCGATAATGCAAAGCCCTCCCGTCCGAGACCGGCTCCTTCTCTCCTTCTGGTTGTAGGATTGGCAATCACTTCTATTCTTTTGGTTGATTCTCCTTCTGCTATGCCGGACATCCATACAGGAAGGAGAGATCGTTCTTCAGCTGTGCGATGACTTGCTTTATTTTGGTACTTTTACTTCTCCTATGGTCCCGGACGGAAGAGAGCGACGCTTGGCGAGTACCGTATTTATACCCGATCCTCAACACGAGCAATTAGCGCACCATAATATTTACATTTTCGGCCGATGAAAAGTGGCTTGATCGTGTGAGAATTCAAATTTAATCAACTAAATTTGATTCCGTTACAAACTTAGCTTATAAGAGGGGATTACGAAATATATAATTTCTTAAACTTCTTGGTAGGAAATAAACTAACTTTGTTAGTTAGCATGTTATGGAAATAGGGGCATTTCTACTTCAGATTAACATAAAAACTTGATTAATACTAGACGGTTCCAGATCATCACTGATGAGTCCACTCTGGTAACCTGGACGAAACGCCCTTTTTTGTAAGAGAACTTCGTTATTTGGATTTTTTCTATACTAGCTAGATTCAACGCGGTTCGCGCGTATTGGTTTTCTTCATTTTATTTACAATTTACAATTTATTTATTTATTCAAACCAGCATAAAATTACATAAGTTATTGTTCCTATATTGCTATAGGTTACAAAGTAATTCCTATAGTGGTAAAGCATTTACCTGTACATAGGTCTGGTATAAACTAAACTAACTTAAAACTACTTATAACTAAAGTGTAACATTATATAAATTTCAATAAGTAACAACAGTGTTAAAAATTTTTAATACAAAATAAGAATATAGAACTATATTAGTAAACGTTTGTCTTAGTCCATTTTTTAAGCTTTAATTTTATTATATTCTTGCTTGCTCGTATCACTTTTAATTCCGTTGGTAATTTGTTAAATAGTCTAACCGCTGCAATGTAGCTACTCTTACTGATAATGCCTTTGTGAATATATTTCCCTTAGTTTTGTTTAATAGTGAAATATCGCTTGTAAGGCAAAGGATTGTTCCAGATTTTGGATAGTTGTTTACTAGAAAATTATTTTTACTGATTATTTTAATTATTCTAGTCTGGGGCTTTTATAAAAAGGTTATGTTATTTTCATAAGCCCCACCCCAAGCAACAATACCATAGGTTGCGATACTGTGGAACAGGGCATAACAAATCGTTAAATAATATATCCGTTTTCATAATACATGCGATTTTGGCAAAAATGAATCCTAGGTACTTGGTTTTATTTATTATTTAATGTGTTCGTTCCATTTCATATTAAAGTCGAAATGTAGACCTAAATATTTATGTGATTCAATTCTTTTTAAGTCCGTATGGCCAATTTTCACCCTGATGTTATTAGATACACTATCTTGGTAGTTTGCAAAAGTTGTATATACGGTTTTATTTATGTTTAATGATAGCTTGTTATATGACATCCAGTTAGTTACTCGTTCTTCTTATTCATGGCATTTTCGGTAAGTGTCCAAGATTTTTCAGCTGAAAGGATGACTAGAGTCATTTACGTAGGAGATTAGGGATCCTGTAGTGAGACTATCCAGTATATCATTTATGTATAATAAAAATAGCAGTGGGCCCAGAATTGTACCTTGAAGACCCCAGTGGTTATGTTGCTGTATTTACTTGATGAGTCACTAATTTTTACTTTCTGCTTCCGATTATATAAATATGATTTGAACAAATCGAGTTCACTTCCTCTTATTACGTGTCGATAAAGTTTATCTAAAAGAATTGCATTATCTGCTGTGTCGAATGCCTTGGTGAGATCAAGGAAAGTTGCTATTGTAGGTTTACTTATATCAAGATTATTATATATGATACTACTAACATGGTTTAATGCATCCATTGTGCTCTTGTTTTTCCTAAAGCGGTACTGCTTTTCAGATAGAAATTTATAGTTATTTATAAAGTTAAATAGTCTGTTATGTATTATCTTTTTATATATTTTTGCCACATTTAATATCAAGGAGATCGTCTGTAGTTTTTTAGGTTACTTTTAGTACCTGCTTTAAAAATCGGTACCACCTCAGCACATTTTAGGTCCGCAGGCCAAGTAGCTTTTTCAATTGATAGGTTATAAAACACATGTACTAGCGGCGTGGTAATATGTTTCGAAATAACTTTAAATGTTTTTACATTAATACCATCAACACCTCCCGATTTGTCCTTTAGCTTATGGATAATATTGTGTAACTTATAGTTGTTAGTGGGTCGTTTAAATATTGAGTTATTGTTAAATTTAGTAACTGTTTGATTAGGTCTATTTGGTAATTTTATTTTACTACTCAATTCTGATCCTATTTTACAGAAAAATTCGTTGAATGAGTTGGCAATTTTCTTTGGATTTTCTATTTTATTTTTATCATCATCTATGGTATAATTAATTTTATTACTTTTGTTAGTGTTTTTGCCTAATTTGTCATTTATTAATTTCCAAAGCTGTCTAGGGTAATAGTTATTTTTTAGAAATGAATTTCGATCGAAATTATTTTTGGTTTCCTTTATTATTTTGCTTCATAATTTATTGATAGTTCTTGTATTGTACTCTGAGGTGTTCGTTATCCGGCTCTTTTTTCCATGTTTTATATAATGTTTCTTTTTTTTGCAGGATTCTATGATAGCATTGGAGATCCAATTTTTTCTAGGCTTCCATTTTTTATTATACCTCGCGTGCTCGCGTCTTGTTCTCCGAGATCACTCTATGTAGTAGCGCTAGTGTACGTAGATGTCGCTACAACTTCAGACCCAAATCTCTTTTACTAACCTATAGCTGCTTGCCGGTCGTCGCAACTCGTCGTAACGCTTTTTTTGTGCGTAGAGGAAGTCACGCTAAGGTTAGGGAAACATGGGTAAAGATAAAAAGAGGCTTCACTATCGGTGGAGGAATTAACAAGATCATATCGATAGGAAGTTGAGGAAAAAAAGGAAACGGAGGATCTGGAGAAGTCGGGTAAGCAAATAACTTGAAAATTCGCGGTTAGCTCACACAGGGAGGTGAGACACGGCTACATAAGTAGACAAAGATATTGGCGGTGAGCTCACACGAGAAGTGAGCGGTTAATTAGAAGCAGGAAAAGAGAATAAGGACACTAATAAGGGTCTAGAAGAGACAGAGAATGGAAAACCCGAAAACCTAATGGAGTTCGCGGAACTCGACCAGAAACACTCGAAATTTTGGGGGAAGAGAGCGCAGAAAAGAATACTATAGAGTTTTGCTTTCATCCAAGGTTGGCTGTAACATTGAAGAATGTCTTATCTGATGGGCTTAAAAAAGAGAAAAAATCGGAACTTCTGGAAAAATATCCAAGAAAAAGAAATTGCCCGATTCTAATCCCAAAACTCAATTTGGAAATAGAAACCAGTATCAACAATACAGCAGAAAACGCGACTTTGTCCTAGACCAAGACTTGTGCGGCGCTAGTATTTCAGCGTTTGGTAAAGATATATCTATGATTTTCAACAACCCTGTAAAGAAAGTAGATACAGCCGAGCTGCTAGATGTACTCGTTGATTCAAGCAAGCTGATGTGTGAACTATATAATCAGCTACTGAAAGCAAAAAAGGCTTATATGTACCCAAGCTTGAATAAGAAGATTTAGTCAACCCTAGAGAGGACCGGATAATTTTTGTTTGGTTCAGAGCTGTCACAAAAAATAAAGTCGGTCAAGGCAATCGTCAAATTAAGTCTGTCCTTAAAATCACCAGCGAATGAGAGAAAGATATTCCATGCATCTTCGACTTTAAACTAGCGAGACCCGTTGTCAAACGCAAAACCCCGACAGCAGACGGGCTATCGACACGGCCAGTATCAAAGAAATGCTCCGTTCCACAAGAGCGCAGGAGCGAACCGCCCTGGAAACCAACATCGAGTACAGAATGCTCAACAATCGAATCAATCTCCAGCGTTCGGAGAAACCAAGAAGTAGAATTGGTACACGGAAAGAAAAATAGTGAGCTTACAACTCGAGAGTTGGACTATCTCAATGTCGAAAAGTCTTGGTAGTTCTAGAAGTCATGACTTTGATTTGTTTTAACTCCAGCGAGTATTCTAAGATGCCGAAAAATCTCGGATAAAACTATAGCAGAAAATAAGGTTAACGTAACACCGTTTTTGACGAACGAAATATCCGAAACTCTCTAGGTATAGCAACGACGACCTTCGCGCTCTCGCAACTCGATGTTGGAGTACTCAGTTGCATATCTTTGACATTGAGGATATCCGAAATTTTTCGGGTGGTAAACATACCATAGCGTATGTTACCAATACAAACGCGGTATAACAAGACCATTCGTCCTGCACCTGCACGAGTAAATTATACGCCACACACACACGCACATAATCACATATATATATATAGGCCTACCGGCCTACGAGTGCATATATATATACGAGTAAATATACGTGTGCGTGTACATGAGTTCGTGCACGTTTGCGTGTGTTAGTGCATACTGTTTACGTGTGTGTATGTGTGTGTATATGAGCATGCATTCGCGCGCGTGTCTGAGTGCAATTTTTTTTTTCCATTGATAAAGACATTTTATTAATACGTTTGAATCGTTTCAATAGAACTTTTAATTTTAAATATTCTAAATTGAGTTACTAAATTAAAGTCATATGAAAAACTTTTATTATCAATTCATTTATAAAAATTATAGTAATAGCCATATATTTAAAATTGATTAAAACTACA
>JAYJLV010002483.1:0-10440 GCA_036873485.1 Torymus texanus | reverse complement strand
GAGAGAGAGAGAGAGAGAGAGAGAGAGAGAGAGAGAGAGAGAGAGAGAGAGAGAGAGAGAGAGAGAGAGAGGCCTGGGAATTATCGTCGCCCGCGCGACGCTGTATATATATATATATATATATAGATATAGCTGTAGCTGTGGTAAGGCGTAATTCGGATAAAAAGCGCGGGTTTCTTTTCGGCAGCTCCGCGCGACTCCGTCTGCCGTCTATACTCGCGCTTGACTGGTCACGACGCACTACACAGAAGGTGAGTGAGAGGATGAGCTCGGTTACAATGTGCGGCTGATTCATTCGTGATCAATGCTCCGGAAAAAGAGAAAGAGGTTTCGACAGAGGCGCAGGTTCGATCGGTTTCTGGAGATGTCGTTATATGGATTTTCGGCTGCTACTTTTACGGGAGATCGGTTGTATATACGCGCGGGTATCATAATGTCTTTATCGATTTTAAGAGGATTATATCTCACAGCATGCGGATTATATTTTATAGGATTGTATATGTATATATTTGTTAAAGTAGGATTTTCTTAGTCAATGTATACCTGCAGCACTTATTTTTAAATTTTAATAATGATAGTCGTTTATTTAGCGGTATATATAAATACACGTATAGAATGATGAAAAAAATTAATTTTTATTTATTTGGCCTAAAAAATTTTTCATTGAAATTTATACTACCACCGAACTATAAATTGCCAACTTTACGATTTCGCTCTTAAAAGGTACGCGAGATCATAACTGGGAGACTAGGGCAGAATTATGTAAGACATTTCTGCGCAACGCACCTTAAAGGTGCATACACCGACGCGCAGAAGGCCTCGAAATTCGAAACTACACTGTAGCTTGACGCTTGATTGCCACAACTTCTGGCTACAGGAAACGTGGTATCGCCATCCCTCTGGTAGTAAGAAATTCCTTTTACGCGCAGACGCATTACGTCTCTCAAACCCACGAGAAAACCAACGAAATATACTTTAAACTAACAAACACACGAATAGATAAATCCCGGATATATGCTAATCTCCTACGCGCGTGCAGACGCTGAGGATTTATTTCAATTTTTGTCTTGAATTTTAAAGCCGTCGAAAGAAAAAAAAATAGCAAGTTTTATGCCTATACGGAAGATGTAGTGGCTTTTTTCGCACTGAAAGGAACTACAAGCAACAAGGATAATATACGCGCATTTACATTCAAATTAACATCTCTCTCTCTCTCTCTCACTCACTTGCACACGCGAGAGTTCAGTGCCAGGAAGAGAGAAAGAGAGAGTCTCGGACGCAGTTGCATGTGGGTCAGAACTTTTGCCCGTGCACCTTGAGCCTATATAGCTGTAGCGTTCACGCGCGTGTGTGCACCTCAAAAAGTATAAGAAAAACATTTTTTTTTTAATATACGATGTCGGGCTAAAAACTCAAGAGCTTACTCGCTCGCTTCTTATTTATAGCCTTTTCAATATTCCACGCGTCTTTCTTTGCACTCGCACGCAATATAACCCGTCTCGGTCCTGTGTGCTTGCAAAAACCTATATCAACCGTTCTGACAAACATTTGCAATTATAACATCATAATTTGCTTTATAAGTTCGTTTCTCCCTCTTCCCTACAGTGAGCAGCAAACAAACAAGTAAAAAAAAAAACATCACCTCGACGAACAGCAAGTGCATCGGCGCCAACAAGCTAATACTCGCTCATTTTCGCATCTGCCCGCTGTGCGTGAGCGTGCGAGCGTGAGTTATATTTATTCCTGGTCTGCCATGCATCCGAGAACGCATGGTGGTGCAACCGCACTAAATGTACACGAAGAAAGAAAGAGAGAGAGAGAGAGAGAGCAGGTATTTCGTGCAATGGCGCGGGAGAGAACGAGTGAGCCACCAGCGCTCGAATCTCTCGGGGGGGTTAGTTTTACGACCGAGAGACCCACTGATGCGCGCACACGCTGCCCGATACTTTACGGCCGGACGCGAGAGCCTCTGTCTCTCTCTCTCTCTCTCTCTCTCATTCCCGAGCGTTGTGTTGTCTTGTCAGGAATTCGACGCGCTGCAGGTATACATAGGCACATATACATACAGAGAAAAAGAGGGGATACACCACCGCGCTGATGTGATGTGTCAGTTCGAGGGATACGCGATTAGCATTACAAGCGCCTAATGAAACGTGAGAGTTTTTGTCTTTATCCTATATCTTCGTTTTTGGGTGCAGGTCGGAAAATTTTTCGATGATTTACACGAGGGCGCGAGTAATGAGGCGAAAGAGAGAGAAAACGAGCAAGTTTTCTCCTTTAAGGTTCTCAGGGTCGGGAAACTGTGTGTATATTGAAGGTGAATTGGGGTTTTGGAAAGCGGTAGCACTGCTGCAGTTTCGGCGTTGTAAATTAGACTTTTTACGTTGCGTTTCCAAGATAAGGTCGCACGTGAGGTGGATTTAAAAGGGGGCGGTAATTGAGTCTCCCGCTTAATTATCCCAATAACACGCGAATAAAACTTTATCGGATGCCGCGTAATTACGTCAAATGCATAAACGTCGGATGGCACATCACTGTTTACATTCCAACTAAAAAAAAAAAAGAAGGAACAACCGCAAAGAAACGCGTTATCGGTAGCTGGCGTTATTAAAATGCACTACCGATTCATTATAACGACGAGGTAATTGCGATACAACCGCGTATTCGAGAAAGAATTACGCCCTTTCAGCGTATTTGGAACTCTCTCTTGGATAAAATCGTGAGAGGCCGTTTAACTGATAAAAAATTACGCATGAAATCGGGCACCGTCAAAACTAGTTTTGAGAAGTATCTTTTGGATGTACGCTTTTAACAAAACAGTCGATTAATTATCTGAAAATTAGACAGGTATACGAGTGAGAGAAATTTACAGCCACAAAGGGTCGGTAAATCAGGCGCACCGACTTGTATACTCTGTCTGCCGAGGCGATGGTAATTTTCCAGCGCATTAGTAGGGAAAAATCGATTTTCCCTTTTACCGTGGGTCATAGCTTTACCATGTTTACGAGAAGTTTTTAGTGATAGTTACATTGTTTCAGGCAAGTTTGAATTTTAAGTATAACTTTTGACTTTAACGTTGAAATATGGAATTTTCGTAATGAATTGTTTTTATTCATATGAAAGTAATACGTTTCGTATTCATATACCTTCCATGAAATGTATTTTACTGACACAAAATAATCGTACTACATAAAATTCAACCGTAACTTCATTAATTAATAAAGTTTAAAACATTTATTAAAACGATTGAATGCAAAAACTTCAGATAACCGTTCGACGGCGTCGTTATTTTCATTTCCTTAAAGTAAAGCGCTAAGTGCGAAAGACGAAACAAACACACTCGAAGAGAACCCACATATATACATACATTCATCGCGAAAGTGACCCTTGGAATCGGCAGCTTTTTCTCCGAGTGCTTGTATACGCATGCTTCAGCGCTTTCGATCCCAATGTGAGCCACGCCGCGGGGAAACACAAATTTAAATGTTTTATAAATGGCTCGAGAGCGTGGCGTCAGGTGTCGATACACCCGAGCGTCGTCGTGCTGATTTCGCAATCCACACGCGTGTACAAAGCCATTCTGATCGAAGCGATCGCAACGATCGAAAAAAAGAGAGAAGAAGGAGAGAGGACTGAGATCGAGTCATCGGTCGTATGTATGGACTATTGCCAAACTGCGTGTGCGCATGTATAGGTATATACATGTCCGCACATTTCTTTTTCGGAGTCCTGGGCCGCACGAATGCGACCGCGCCGAATCGCACTTTACACACACTCAGGCCTGCTGACGTCATTCCTCGACTGCTCGCTTTTAAAAAAGAAGGGACAGAGAACGTACATATACGTAAGTGTATATAAGCAAACGGTGCCACTGAAGCGCTCAAGCGAGAGAAAGAGAGAGAGAGAGAAAAGTTAATTTAAGGCTGCAGAGCAGTTGTTTTCTTCGCCCCTCCCGCTCAGCCCTTGTTTCTCATTTTCGAGGAGCGACAATTTTACACGGCAGGAAAAACCAGAGCGCGCGGGCCTGCGCCTGAGCGAGTGGACAGGAGTTGCGTTTTATTTTGGTATACTCTCGAGAATGGTGAAGAGTGAAGAGGAGACGAGAGCAAAAGAGTGAGGGCGACACTTTTTTCTCGAAGAAAAAGAGAGAGAGAGAAAGAGAGCGGCGTGAGTACGGTTATTATGCGCACGAGAGATAGAGGGGAAAAAAACACGAGTTATTTGTGGTGGTTACGACGTGTTCGGTGCCGAAATTGATACGAGAGAGAGATCAAGAAGTCGGTGGATTTTTTGGAGGAAAAAATTAATTGATATGTTTGATTAAACTGGATCGGCCGGGAGGTGCGTATATACCTGTATTCGTATATACACGATGGGAAGCATTTTCGGTTTTATGGTAACTTAAGAGTATTTGCACGTGTATCGCTTTAATGCGGATACACGATTATGTTTACGCGTGTGTATATATATATATATATATATATATATATACGGATAAAAGTGTGATGTTATAAGCGATAAAGCCGCGCTTTAATAACATTATCTCGTACTTTTCTCTTCTTCTTCTTCTTCTTTTTCCTTATAATTTTCTCAAAAGTATACTCATAAGCGTGTATTAATAACAGAATTATAAATAACGACGATACGCGCAGCAACCAACAATTGCCCGTCGCAAGGAATAATCATCGCAAACCCCGATGAGCAGATAAATTTTCATATTTTCCACGCCGGTATTATCACAATCGTTAGTCAGCATTATCGTTATTTATACAATGCCAACACGAACCAACGCATGTATAATTAAATCCAATTAAAACGAGTTGAGACCAATCTCTTTCAAGTGTTAAGTAAACAAATGTGAAAATAGGAAATTACAATGTGTGTGTGTGTGTGTGTGTGTGTGTGTGTGTGTGTGTGTGTATGTATATATATATATATATATAGATATAAGTAAACTTCGTGGCAAGCGTCACGTGCGCGCGCATCATAATTAATTTCAGAAAGTTTCCTATCTCGCTCACGAACAATGTATTATTAACGGACAAAAACGCCAGGCCCCTAATAAGTGCGCGTATTACGAGCTAATCGCGAATACGCGCGCGCGAGAGGCGATAAACAAAAAAGAAAAAACGTTCCCACCGTCTCGTACACACATACACACCCATAGCGTGAGTATATTATACTTGTGGTGCGACCCCGATAGATGCATTATTAATTAGCCAACAGGCGCTATACATATCATACACAATATTATAAGCGCGTTTGTATGTGTGTGTGTTCATCCAGAACTCGACGCATATGCACACACATACACACAAGTGTACATATCAGATGCCTCTGTAATAGGATTTCGCGGACGTAGCGTCTATATTGCTATATGTATATATATATATATATGCTCAGCTCTCGAGGACGAGTGTCGCGTAACGCGGAAGGTAAGCACAATGGGATATATATTCGCGGCACGGCGCGTGCTGCCTCATGCGCTCGCGCACATGCATGTTATAGTCCTCCACGCGCCCGGGTCTCATCGCGATAACTCGCTTTCGTCGCTCGTTCTTGTTTTTTTTTTTTTGTTGCTTTTTCTCTTTTCATATGTGTACATACGACGAGAGCCGCGACGACGGGTTTACCATAGTGGCGCTTAGGTCATTGTATGCGTATATAGACGTAAGTGGGTATACGATATATATATAATATAGGAAAAGTTAAAAAATTTCTCGTTATCTCCGCGCGGAGACTTCCACTTCCGTGATTTCGTCGCGACTATACGATGGCGCCAACGTCGGACTGTATTTAGATAAGGCGCAGGCTATTATATGCTTTATATATATATACGTGGTTCTAAAAATAAGCGTGACGCGATGACGTTTCTTAATTAACTTTTAATTTTTCTTAAATAACTTTTTCCTGGATTTTGTTTTCATTAAGAGGTATGCCGAGTAAAGGATGATTAATTGTACACGTATATGCATGGAGAATGTATACATGTATATGTGATTGATTATGCGTGCGGAATATGATGATTGATTTTTAAGTTGAAGGCGATGAAGGGAAGGGCACTTTCGTTTTACGTAATTTTTCAAAAGTTTTGAGAGGCCCGATTAAAGCTGTGACAACGTTATAATTTTGACGAAAAAAAAAAACGTGGATTGAACTGAAAATATCTTAATGAGTAAGTTCTTCTTAAGTGTATATATGATACGAAAAGTGTATATGTTTGAAACCCTTAATTATATTTTCTTCGTATATTTATAATAACGGTTCATTTAAATATTTCATTTTTATCATAATTGCAAGGGTTTTGCTATATATAGAAAAAAAAATAATAACTTGAATAACAATAATTATTATAATAATGACTAATCGAAATTACGTCGACCTTTAAACCGAATTTCAGCAGATAAAGAACTGTCTGACAAGTCATATTGTGCAATCCTTTAAAACAAACCTGACAACTCCTAAACAAAAGAAGCTCGTCATCGAGACCCGACAGATCGAACAGGCGCAACGTGTCCCACAAAAATTGCACTCAATTAAAATACTGTCTCGTGCTCAGCTTATCTTATATATACTCCTCTGCGCGCAATGCGTGTCTCTCATGCGCATACATATATATATACAGACGCATTCTCAACTGTTGCGCGCTTGACGAATCACCGGCAATAACAATGATAAAAGTGTCATGTTATTATTGAGTCGAGTTACATCGCGTTGCAATACACACCCGCTTACAATGAGGCCTTTGATAGGCCTTATTATTTATAGTATTACGATCGTACGATTAGCTCTTTCTCAGTCTCTCTGTCTCTCTTCTGGCGCATCGTATCTTATGTTTCTTTTTTTGTCAGTCGATCAGCTTGTTTTTTTTTCTCTCATTGCGAAGATGCTTTGTAATCGTCGTAGCGACGAATGAAAGTTTCAATGGGAGCTCCGAGACGAGGCACGTTCATTCACATCGAGCGCGAGAGGATGGCTTGGGAATTCGGATGTACTGAGCTTTTTTCCGAAATTTCACCACTGAGGAAGTTTCTACTTTTAAAAAGAGTTTTTATGACGATGAGAGAATGAGTAACCGTGGGATGGTTGAGATGATTCTTCAAATTCTTTTCGAGTACAGCGATATAGTAATTAAATGAGTCATATGCTATGGACGACTAAAGTGTTTTCTGGTGTAACAATTTTGCTCTTTAAAATGAGTTATTGTGTCTCTGAATAGATTTGCTCATTATAAGTAGCATGATTTCACTCGAAAACGATTTGAGAAACAGAAATAACAACGCTAATCAGTTAATCAAATCAGTCGTAAAAGTTTTACAGTCGAAAGTCAATCATTCCAATTACACAGCGAATAATCACCGCGCGGCTTTCACTGTTAAATATTTAGGCATTTTACGAACAGCTCGACGGCGCTTTATAGTCAAAACAAAAACCAACGTCGTTTCATTTTTTTTTTTTTGATCCTTATTAACGGTAGCTTTTACAAACTTGTCCGGGTGCTGCTGCTGCTGCTGCACGCGGGGCGCCAAAATCCGCGCGGGTCGTTGAAAGAGCGAATAAATTGAGATGGAAGGCGACACAGCCGACAGAGGCTCATTTCTCTCCGGAAGATCAACGGCGCGGACAGATCTCAAAACAGTGGCATATTGGGACCATGCGCTACACAACACATACACATACACACTCATATACAACGGCAGGGACCGCTGATTTATATTCATGGAATTCAAATTTATTCCAACGGGTTTTTCACACCATTTTGCACTTGTCACGAGTGTCCAGCCAATTCGATCCTCTTACACGCGCGCCCGTGTATTTACACCCGAATTTCAAAACACGCGGGCGTTTGTGCGTATGTATATACGTACACACACATATACACACGACTCATTTTACGGCCTGTTGTCACCGCGATGATGAGAGGGCGCGAAACCGCAACATATACGCAACGATGTCTTCCATCTCTTTCTCTCTCTCTCTCTCTCTCTCTTTCGAGTGCGAATTATTTTGATTCATCGTCGACCGTAAATGTGTATCGGAGTTATCTTTATTAAGACCCGCGAAACGCCCGCGCTCACCGCAGGACGAATTAATTTTCGTCGCCGCACGCGCGCACACATCTCCCATCACCGCAATATTCCAATTTGATAAGGGAGGCGAATTTTATGCATCCAATTTAAATGGCATATATATATATATATATATACACAGAAGCAACCGCATTTCGTATTTATATGTAAATTTAATTAAAAAAAAAGCGTCAACGGCTTTATAAAGAAGTATCCGGGATACACACAAAGAAGCGAGCTATAGAAGCTGGTATACAATAATACAGGACGACTGTTATTGCTGAGCTACTGCGTCGACCGCGCACAATATAACGGTTGTAGCGAACGGCTGCACTTTATTATACAAAGTTTTAATACGGCTCATTAAAAGAAGATGCATTAAAGTTTATGCAGGCCGCATGCGCACGCGCGTAAAGGTAAACGGCAGCGCGCGTGCAAATTCATAATAATCCGAGATCCTCACATGTGTTGGCTGCGGCTAAAAATCCAGATAAACCCGTCGATAATAAGGCAGTGTAAGCCTTATCGCGCAGCACGGGGACTCGACCAAATTGACAGCGGCGACGCGCGAAATGGATTTTTGCGCAGGCGCGTCGTAAAATTAGTTATTAATTTTTTTGCCCCCACTCGGGCTCCATAACTCATGTAGCCGCAGCGAGCGAAAAAAGTGAGCACACGGTTAAGCAGGCGCTTTAAATTCAGTCCTCGCGGTCTGTCTCTCTCTCTCTCTTTCTCTCTGCTTCTCGACCGACCGGTCCGCGTGTGCTTGCTCTTCTGTGGAAAAGAGCGCAAAAAGGAGGCGAGAGAGAGAGAGAGAGAGAGAGAGAAAGAGAGTCCCGCCGACGCGCCGATGATTCATACCTGCGGGAACAGCGCAGAGGCGAGTATAGTCGTTCGAACTGCGTCTCTCTTTCTCTCTCTAGTAATCGCGCGTGTGATGATGGCACGCCACGAAGGGGAAGAAAGAGTCAGGAGACTTTTTTTTTGTGGCGCGTGTGCGTGTGCGCGATTGTTTTTGGCGCGAGTGCGACATTTAAGCCGATGGTGTAAGAAGCATTATATATACCTATACTACTGCCAATAGAACGTGATCTTGGTAGTGTGCGTATTTCGATTCGGCGCGTGGCTTCTTTTTATCGTGTGCTGCGTGTGTGTGTATATATAGGAGTGAGGAAACGTGAGAGTCGAGTTAAGTCCTTTTTTCGAAGACCTTCGCGCTTTTTCGTTATCTCGCGGAATCGGAGCCGCACGTATATAAGTTGATGGAGGGAGGCGATAATGCGAGCGCGTGCGCAGAATTAGTTTGCGAGAAATAAGGATGACTTTCGCGGAAGCGACTTTAATGAGCTGTGTGAACTTGTTGGCTCTCGTGCCATGATTATTATGGGCTCTGTGAGTACAATGATTTTTAATAGATTTGAGGCTATTTTTTTCTTTTTTTGAAAATTTGGGAATTGGGACACTTTTACTGGCGAAACTTTATTATAGTGTACAGCTTTAATGACTACATTGTTTGTAAGTTTAACGAAGGACTACAGCAATATTTTTATAAAATACAATATGTATTACCCTCCGGTATTCTCATCAATCAATCGGTTTACAGGGTCATTTAGCAAACGATTATTTATATATTGTTATACCCTGTAACATCTATAAAGAATTTTACTGCATAACAGTACAGCTTCGACGCGCTAAAAATATCTATATACGTATAGACTCTAGGCAGTAAAAGTGGCCGCATAAAAAACGCGGAACAAAGCCATTGAGCAACGCCGAAACGTCGAAAAATGCAAACCGCCCGAGACGACGAATCGCGCAGAATAAAAAGAACGCCAGTCTCTCACACTCGTGCGCATAAACACGAGAGAAAGAGAGATAGAAAGAGAGAGAGAGAAAAAGGTTGCGCGCGAGCCCGAAATTATTTATTCAAAGCGCATGACTTGTAAATCCACGCGGATATATATCGTGACATCGACGAATTTATTACTCCCGACGGTCTCGCGAGAGCATTGTATAATCGCGGGCGAGAAAGCGCGCACTTTGCGCAGCGACTCCACGGGCCTATATAACGATTCCATTCACGCCGAGTGCAAAATTTCTCTCTCGATCTCTCATACATTCATACATATACGTTCATATATATATATATATATATATATATATATATATATCGAAGCAGAGACTTTAGACTAGTATATTCCTTCGACCACGAACGGAAGGAGACGAAGGAGCGAGTGAGCACGCGAGAACGTCGAGAAAGGCGGTGCGCAGCGCGAAAAAAAGGAAAATAATAATTACACTGCTGCGCGAATGCAGAGCCAGTCCCTCCTTCTCCTTCTATCCTGCCCTTTCGTCGTATACATGCGTGCTT
>JAYJLV010002472.1:0-10440 GCA_036873485.1 Torymus texanus | reverse complement strand
ATATGTAGAAAGGCGAGCGGTAAAAAGTACATTACATAAGCCGTCGGCTCGGCGAACAATTTGAACCTCTTACGTCTATTGAGGCCAACGAAATCCTTCTGCACGGGGATTCACGTTTCTCGTCATGCGCGCTCGTCGAGAATGACGGCTTTTTCCGCCGTAGCTCTTGAGTTATTGCGAACGACCATTTGGGAAAGGCTACGACGAGGGGAAAGAATAATGGCTTATGATGAATCGTACATGTATTCGGAGACGCGTGAATCCTATCAATTAGGAGGTGGCCGAACACGAGAAAGAAAATTGAATGGGGTGCCAATTTCGAGAGGCGGATAAATAAAACGAATAAATGATATAAACAATGTCGAGAGTGAGTAGGCGGGTGAGAGGCTATAAATTTCAGATTAATTGCGTATTAAGTTACGATTAACGAGAATGGAAGGGAAATTATGTGTATCGCGTTATAGTTGTTATTGACGTGGACGACAATGTATGACGTTTGTAATGAGGCTATTTATACAAGATAAAAATAATAACGGTTAACTTTAAGTAGATAATTCAAGTATGAAGAAAAAATTTCAACAACCACTTTATCTTTTCATACAAAATTAAGTGCACTTCGTGTTACAAGTGCTCTTCTTAGAATGAAAAATTCTATCTTAACCAACCCTCAAACTCTCCTCAAACTTTCATCCCTCTTCATTCGAAATTACCCCTTAAGCCTTAAAAAAAAAACTTCCTCCCCCTTCTCTAAAATGCTTCATACACTTCAAAGCTGTCGTAAAAAATTCACGTCTCGCGCGTAGAATATCTTATATATATATATATATATATATATATATATATATACACACATAAAATTTTCGAAAGCCATCATCAAACTTTCAGAGCGCGCCTCTACCTCGCACAATAAAATCATTACGACGGCGGAATCTGCACAACAATAGGGCGAATAACGACGCGCCCGAAACACGCGCTCAAGCGTACCAACTTCACACTATCTCTCGGGAAAGACGACAAACGTGCAGTAAGGAGACAGAGAAGCTGCTAGGGAGGGTGAAGTGTTCGTTAATTTCGGAGGTTTGGTAGCGAAAAATTCACAAAATTAGTTTTATATTACTTTAGTAGTGCGGTAGTTGTATGGAGCGAGAAAGTTTCGGATAAGAGACAGCAAGTCGGGACGACGGACATCGTTTTATTTAACGTCAAGGTAATAGTGTTAGACTTAATTTTCTTGTTGTAACGTTTCGTTATCTTTTATTTCATCTTGCAGTTGTTAAATAAAAGTTTCCAACATTCTCGTTAATTTTAAAATTGTAAAGTAAAAACTTTGTTAATACTTAAAGTAAATGCTCGCGTAAACTGTAATATTTGTATAATATAAATAGCGTTAAAATTATATATGAAGAGCCATTAAATTATAAGCTTTCTATTATCACCCATTACGGTACATGGCATTATTTATATATATATATATATATATATATATATATATATAGCCTGTTGTTATAATTATCAACATCGATCCATTTGTTAATATTTTAAATTATTCAATTTTAGGTCAACTAGTATTTTCAAATTATTAATAAATACCTTATTTATAAATGAAATACTGTAGCTGAGCTGTATTTTTAGACATTACAAATCAGCTACAATAACTAGTAGTACAAAAATCTGTAATATATAATTTTGTCTAAAATATTTATTATTTGTGAAAAAGTTTTTTATCGTGAATATTCACTTTACAATTAAGTCTAAAAAAATAACTATAGAAGATATTAAAATATAATGGAGTGTAAGTTTGTTATTGCATTATTAAGCATTATAGCAGTTGTTCTTAGGTATCATAATAATCTTTTTCTTCGTGTAAATAAAAGCAAAAGAGTTTCAAACAAAAAGTAGAAACACGCTTAAGAACATTGCACGTATCTGCTATAAAAAAATTTCAAAGTAACTAAACCTTTGCTAACTCCGCATCAACCCTATACTACTATATCTGTTTACTTCAAACCATTAAATCTCAATCCCTACCTCACTATCATAATCACTTCTCACATTAAACCTCGCACAAGCTACCACCACATTTACCCTTCTTATCTCTTCTTCACCTCTTCTACCATCCATCCTTCCACCTATCCCCATCGATTCCGCCTCTAATCAGTCAGCGGCCCAATAAACACACATACACACACATACACGTACACATATACATACACATAGCGGTAGTAGGTAAAGATTATCGAACCCGTAAACTTGCGCAAGACGTCGCCGTTAAAATACGAAAGCGCTCCGCGTGCCTGCAACCCATCTGCGCTCTGTCTTATCTACAGTACCTCACCCTCTCCTTTCCTCTGCTCCTCCTTACGCGCGAGGATGCACCGATAATGGGAGTCGATATCACGGCTACCGTGGTGCTTTCTTCTTAATTAAGAAACGTGAGGCGCCGAGGTAAATTGCCGTGGGGACGATGCGGCGAATTGATACGGAAGAAAGTAAGGCCGAGAGAGAGAGAGAGAGAGAGAGAGAGAGAGAGAGAGAGAGAGAGAGAAAGAGAGAGGATGAGTGATGGTCCCCGCGTGCGGATTTGTGTCCGGCAGCCAAGAGAGAAGAAGAATTAATGGTAGCTGAGAGAGAGAGACGATAAGATAGGATAGGATCTTGGAAATCTTAATTGCGAAGTGGTGTTGCGATGAAGCCGGTGGGTGACAGTTGGGTGGGATTAATGAATACGCAAGGAGTGACGGGTGTGACCGCGGTTGATTTGTAATGTTTTGACTTTTAGCGCTATAAGTTTACCGGTAAATTTATTGTATATACACGTACAATGTATATTTACATTTGTATAGATATGATTAGATGCACTTAGATGTGCCAAAAGATTCTCATATGCCTCTGATATACAGAACCGTATTTTTATGCAGCTGATGCAGCAGTGCATTTGTATGCGCTAGACACAGATCCACATGCATAAAGGATATACGAAGTATCTAGAGAAATGAGAAAGTAGATAACGAAAATGAAGATTGGACGATGTCAAGAACTGAAATATTATGCATTTTTAAATAATAGAAGATCTTTTACCAAAACATTAAAATTCATGAGATATATACATAACTCTAATATATAATTCATCCGTACCCCTTTTTTCTTCTACATCACATGAGGTAAAAGAAACCAACCTGCAAACTCTAAAAAATGTATTCTCTCTTTCTCTATTTCTCTCGTCACCCAATTACCCTATAACCTATATCAGCGAAACCGCAATCAATCTTTGCCTTCCGCCGAAACCGCTGACTTTCCACAGCGAACTTTTAATCGACCGTCGCGAATTCTCTTCGCTCGACGTCCCCGAAAAAGCGTTAAACCGAGTTACCCTATCTCTCTTCTCTCTCTCTACCATTCGAAAAAGGCAATTTCATCCGACAGGCCACGTTGCCACAACTGAAATTCACGTGGCTTGTTTGTGGTTGGTTCTGTATTCCACTACTATATATACTCTTTGCAATGCTCGACCTATTATCACGCTTATGGTTGCGCGATTCTCGCGCGAGTGTTCACGTTATCATCGGACGTGCACGAGCGAAATTACATATCTCCGATATGCGTGTATCGCGTGTGAGGGACGCGTTTCGTGGATTACGTATATATAGCTATGTACATGTAGCTCGAGCGGAATTGAAAGGACTTTTAAACTGAAGTATGGTAGGATAGTGGGTTTTTAAGTGGTCGGTTGGGAGGCACATTGAAGTGTGCTGTGATTAGCGCTGTTGTCGGCGCGAATTGATTTAAATCGTTGTGTATTCGTGTAAAAAAAGTTTTCGTTTTGGCTTTCCGAACGTTTTTTTTTCGGAATTCACGTAGAAAACTTATTACTAGAAGCGTTAATTGAAAATGGGATTCTTTTTTAAAAATATTTAATTAAAAATTGTTTTCGAGCGAAATTCAAAAACATTTTTTCATTGATTTTCGAACTTGTTTCTCGAATTTTACGGAATTCGCAAAACAATTTTATATTCGGTTGCAACAATTACCGATACACTCTAAAAACACGAGAAATTAAAATCCAATACTCTGCAACAATTTCACATACAGCTTTCCACGACCACTCATAATTAAAACTAAACTAATTTGATTTCTCACTTTAACCTTCCAAATCCAACCCACGCATCTACACACGCATACGTTGAAAAATTCGCCTGCGCATAGCGCAGTATAGCAGTGCCTGAATTATTAAGAGCACTGAGCGCTCATTCGCGTGTGTTACGCGCTAAGCTTCGATCGGGATCTCCTACCTGTGTATGTGTATGTGTATATTTGTATGTATGTATGTGCAGTACTATCGACCAGAGAATGAATTGCAGGTCTCGGTTTGCCGAGAACGACCGGTGGACGGTCGTTTTCCTCTCTTCTTTCGTTATGGCCGAGAGAGAGAGAGAGAGAGAGTAAGTGTTGATGAGCTGGCGTTTATTATATTTAACGTCGTTGTTTTGCAGTTTATTTTTGAGGGTAAACTTGGGCAGAGCGCACGCGTGTAGGTGGTTGGGGATACGTGAAATATTAATGTAATATGATGTGGTATTGTGGAAACGATGATTAAAGGTGTTTTGGTAAATTAAGGAAAATTTAGAGGATGATAAGTTAAAACTTGGTTATTTATGAAATAATTATGATAAAAATCAATCATTTGGAATATGATTTTTTAAAGTAAATTTACTATAAATTTACTATTTTTACGCGAATACGTATAAGCATTATATAAATTGTTTTCTACGAAAGATAAAATAATATTATTTCAAAATTTATTGAGTTACATTTCAAAAGGATTTTCAACCGTACAAGAATCATTCTTGGAAATTTATTATTAAATTTAATACATGTAAATTGTAACCTACCTTACAAATGTATAAATAAAATAAAATTGGAATATGATTTGATTCGATGTTGAATTTTCACTGTAAATATTAACATGATATTGTATACCAAGTAGCGTACAAAACGATAGTGGAATTCTAGAACCAAAATCCAATTTATCATAGCACCGGCAAAGAAACAAAAAAGTTTCTGGTATTCAAAAAGTAATATAATTAATAACTCCGTTGATTTTAAACGAACGTATGTTCAAGGAGCAAACATGCGTCCGGCCACGTGTCAAGGACTCGTCATATCAAAAGTAACTTTTTCTTTTCAGTTTGCGAGGCACAAAAATTCCACTCATTTCGCTGCGACTAAAAAATGCAGTAGGAATTATTTCGCTTAAAATGTATTTTTTATCCAACGTGTGTGTGTGTGTGTGTCGTGGTTGACGCTAATGAATGCTGTCCGTTTTGATATTAATTTCTTGCGAAAATATTCCGCGGTGGTTGAATTAGCCAGCCGAAATGTTACATCTCAATCATGAATTTTGACATTGAGCATCGCGGTCCATTTCATTTAGAAATGTGAAATTCAATTTTTAACCATAATTGCTTTAAAATAGCAAAATACTAAAAGAAAATAATCGAAACATAACTAAGTTTTCATCAGACACTAATATTTATTATCATTGTACACAGTTTCTCACTTAAAATGTTTATACCCACAAAATACACACACAACGTATCCATTCACACTCCAAATCTCAACCTCACTTAAAATCCCCCAACGTAAGCTATCAAAAATACAACGTCTACATTTTCAAACAGGAAAACAAACGGCTTTCATTCTCACTCTAAACTCTCCCAAACACTAAATTAATACAATCCAGCTGTACCGCGAGCGCTTAAAGTGCGGCTAACGCGTAGCAAATTTAATCCAGCCACATACGGTAGCGGAGCTTTCAATTAAATATCCATCATTAGTTAAAATGACCGACGAGATGTATCGGTGCTGCGACCGCTAAATGACGGCCGGCTTGCACAATGAGATTTCCCACATCAGCAGGGCTCTGTCACGCGCATTATTTTCTCGACGTATAGAGACGCGAGATGATGTGTGTATACGTATGTGTGTGTGTGTGTGTGGTGGAAAATGCGATGTCAATTAGTTGGACAAGTTTATTTTTTCGTTTTTCAGTGCGGTGTTTTCCAGAGAGGGGAATGTTGGTAATGTCACGTCGTTTTTGGTGTCATTTTCTAATGCAGTGTAACTAATTATAATAGTCTCTACGTGGAATTACGTACCATGGTGACATTTTCGTATGTCTCATTATTCATTTTTTTTCTTTATTTTTGTTAATTATCTATTTTGGTTACTAGTTTTTAAGTAATTACACAGGCTTAAATTTATTCTCTTGTAAATTTAGAAAAAATTTAAAAATACATTTAAAGAACCAAAACATGTACAGTACTATAATGGCTCCGACATCCGAAACATTTATCTGAATAAGCAGAATAATGGACCTTTATACAATTTTAAAGATTTCTCCCAAAAATAGCAGTCTCTTTTATACTCTTAATACTTAAAGTCATGCTATAACAATGCTACTGGACAAAATACCGTTGTATTTCAAAGAATAGATTATTACTTCAAATCAAACGACGCCAGCCTTTATAAACCGATAGAATATTCACAAACACCACTTTTACCCAAGTAAAACATGCAAAAAGCGCCTTTCTCACTGGCGCCTCTGATTAATAATTGAGCCAACTCATTGGTTTTATGGACGTGTGAATAATTTCTTCGTTTTGGCAGTACCATTCGTGCACTTGCCACGGTTTTTTTTTTCATCGATTCTCAACTCGAACATATTCGAGACTTTTCGTGAAAAATAAACAATAACAAAAATGCTCATTTAAACGGTCTGGTTAGCCGAAGTTGTGTAAAATTTACTAAATATTTGATAAAATCCAACTCTCCATATGTATTTTCGCGCAAAGGTAAATATTGATGTTAAAATAAACGGATACGTTTTATTTTATGATGACTGTCGTTTTTTTTATAAAGTTGCGAATGTATATATAACAAAACAGCGTATTATCAGGTTACAAATTTCCGCTTAAAAATAAATTGATTGATTGTAGTATGTAATAAAACGAGTATTGCGTTGCCATTTGTTTTATAGATGCACAAATTGACTTTTTTTCTGATTGAACATCGGTACGGGTTTCAGTAAAGTGCATATTCAAATTTCATCTAACAAATGCTCGTTGTTGATTAAAATGTATTTTATTTACTTGATCTGCTTTTATGCACACTACTAGTTTCATGTATGCATACATTCAATAATCATGCTAAAATCTCATCTAACTAATGCAAATTTATTTATTGTATTTACGTTTTTTTTTGCTCTTAAAAATCATCCCAAACCAACATTCAATACAAGCATATCCAATTACCTTCGTCATCATATATCTCACCGTGCAAGGCCAGCTACCACAAAAACTTCCCACACGAATCTACACACCAACTTCGATCACCTAATCACTTTAAAAACTTTCCAAAACACTGTAAATCCACCTTCTACGACCAAAAACAATCAAAAAAAGCGAAGACCTTGCTTCATGAAAGTGGTTGACCATGGCGCGTATGTATCATCGATGCGCACTCGACTCGCTTAATAATCGCACGCAGGCACTCGTCTGTCAGCTGTTATAATCGACATACTCGTCGCATTGACCGTCGAGTGCTTTTCTCTCACTCTCTCTTGTACAACGCGGATAATGCACTCATTTGTTTTATCGCGTGCTCTGGTATACCGAAGAATTGGCTACAGTGGGTGGTTGGTCGGTTTGCGATAAGAGAATGCGGTATCGAAGTGCGCTACTGCAGTGGATAATTTTGTGATGATTGTGTGGGTTGGATCGTGGAATAAAAAGGGTTCATAGGATTGATTATTCACAGTTGGCCGATTTCTTTTTGGAAAAAAAGACTGATCGTTATATTGAGGGAAAAATTGCTATACATTCTTTTACGTTCTGTTTGATATTCAATGTTAAATAGAATTCGATGAATATTGCAGTTCAGTGAATATTTGGCAACGACGCTTGCCAGATAAAAAAAGTCCACGTGTTGTAAAGCTTCGGATGTAAATCAATGGAATTAACAACTCGACGCATTACATATATATACATATTCTCAAAAATTTCCCAATATGACAAAATACAATTTTTGAAAATCTATACACATCAAGCAAATCAGATCGATTCTCACTCATATCCCCTACTAATCTTCCTAAAATGCACCGTTTCATTAATTACTCAAACAGCGATCTCAAAAATCAAATCACCACCTCACTCGTACAATTCGATCTGCTGGACCTTGTACGTGATTAAAATGCTCCTCGCTTGTAAGTAAATTGACTAACGCTGTTAAAACAGATCAATGCTGAACAAATTTGGTCAGCATTTGCTCACTCGCGCCCCGCGACCATTTTAATCCGATTTCACCGCTCGACCGAATTATTGATCCTACCATCACCCCCTTCCCTTCCTGCTGCATCCCAAAATCGCGATAGTTGTAAACATTTTTCGCGTCTAAATATATATAAACGTGCCGGTAAACCCTTTCCTACCTAGCGATAAATCGGGCAAATAATGAAGAGAGAAAGAAAGAAAAAGAAAGAAAAAGAAAGAACAAGAGCAAAGTAACAATGAATTCCCCTTTGGATTTCCATAAGAAAGTGCATCTCAAATGTACGCTCTTTGTCGCCTACCTTGGGGATGTGCAAAGTTTCCACGCGGTGTATCAATAATACCCAAGCCGGTGGCTCTAGCGAATGGAAATGAAGCTATAAATCGGGGATGCAAGTATTCGAGGAGGATAAAAATACCCAAGATCGTAATTTGTGTACGTATGTGTATACATATATATATATGTGAAAAGTTCGCGGTCGTCAAGGTCAGGGATTTGCTCTTAAAAAGAGAGAGAAAGCTGGCAGAGATTCAAGCGAGAAGAAGAGACGACGAGCCGAAGGGTAAATATTCTGACGATCGATAAATTATCGTTTTCTCTCTTCTTTTTCGCTCGTCTTTTGTCTCGCAAGAGGAAGAAAATAATGGAACCCATGGACAGGCAAAAAATTGAGTCTTGGCATAATATTTTCTTCTTTGCAAGGGGAGTTTTGGTCGTGTTTGGGCTCACAGATTGTGGGCAAACACAATCACCTCGTGTCTTCGAAAATATAAATAGCTAATGCAGCCAATTATAAAGTCTAATTTTGCTATATCGATTGTCTAAGAATAGAAAATGAAGTGGGTGTATTATTATGCGTAAGTACTTTTGTCAGATTCCCTTTTACGAACTTCTTGTATTTTCTAGTGTATGAAATGCATCTTCAGCCAATCATGCGAAAACCACTGCAGTATGCTTCATAAAACTTCAATTTTCTTATTCATGCTTGTATACATACTACTCGAACTGCATAAATTTTATGAAAATCGTTTTAATTTTCTCGAAATAAGTGGAAGAATATAGCACGCATGCATATAATATTCGCCTCCTTTTACGTTTTTGTTTTCTTGTTCACTCAATAACGTAAAAAGTGTTGCGAATAGTTTTTCTGAAAGTTATTTAAGTTTGCTACATCGAGTGTTGTAAAAT
Organism: Torymus texanus; assembly: GCA_036873485.1. Lineage (NCBI taxonomy): Eukaryota > Metazoa > Arthropoda > Insecta > Hymenoptera > Torymidae > Torymus > Torymus texanus. The sequence goes on along the minus strand of JAYJLV010002472.1, from coordinate 927 downwards.
CGGTTTACGTATTCTCCAAAGCTTGTATGAAGACCTGTTCCATTGCAGGTATACTTTTACTTTACGATTTTCATACTTTAGTAAGAAATAAAGTTTATGCTGGTATTTTATACGCAAAAATTTTGTACATTTCAATTTGGAGGATTTTAATACTATAAAATAACTTTGTTTTCATAAACGAAACAGTATGCACTGAAGCTACCAATTGTTTGAGCAATTATAGAACTTCAACCTTCACTAAAAATTGACTTGTTAGTTTTAAAATTTCAATGTCTTAATTAAGTTAATAATGTCATTGAATGAATATAAATTATGCCCAGACTATCATCTTAATGTTTTTTTTTAGATAGAAAACAATAAGAAATGGTCTTCAACTGTGTCATGTGTCCGACTCCTAGAATTTGTATCAACTTATACGATCCAAAAATGTTTCTATTTTCAAAACACAGTTCTTACAAAATATCCATTACAAATTTTTAGCTAAACACATATAATTTTTACTTCTATTCTTCACCTAATCTCTACCCAATAACTTCTTCATCACCCAAAACCATCAAATTTCTAATTCTGTACCCTCGCTTTTCTCATTTCACCCCCTAACAAAAGAACGCAACAACCTCGCGTAGAATCCGACAGACTCCAATCTCCGTTTCTGCGGAGTAGCAGAGGTTAAACGTCGCCCAGAGAGAAACTGCTACACAGACGGAGCACGTCAAACTGATCTCAGAGAGAGAGCAAGAGGTAGAGAGAGAGAGTGAGAGAGAGAACGAGCACGTCGTCAACGTATAGGCTGTTTAGAGTGCTCAGCGCGTGAACTTTGCGGTGGATTGAAGTGCGGCGCAACGCATACTCGTATAGCGTACGTGTCTCGCGAAAGTTCGCGCTCAATCATATTTGTAGAAACTAGAGGGTGTGTGTGTGTGTATA
>JAYJLV010002461.1:0-10440 GCA_036873485.1 Torymus texanus | reverse complement strand
TCGGAAAGAGTTCTTACGTTTGACACAAGGCAGCGCTACTATAAAAGTAAAGGCTTTATGCGATTTGTCCAATGCGCTTTTACGAATATCGTATGAGACTCTATCTTACAGTAATAGGAAGGGGCCTTACAGCTATCCCTCAAATTTCTTGAGAATTTCCCAAGGTAAAATTTGTTTACGTTATATGCAAGAGGGTTCTTACAATAATTGTAATTTTTTCTCTCCGTGTGCCCATTGAAGAGTAGGCGCTGTCACGCAAATATCCATGAGCGCTCCCCCCCCCAACCCGCATGGCTCGTGAGCGAGCAGAATAGAACGGGGCGCTCGTGGGTGCGTTTCGGTCGGACGAGATTCGTGTCAGGTTGACGAAAGCGATCGCCCTCGACTCTGTACGTACAACCACGTGTGACCTTGTGGTCCTGAGGCAGAGCAGAAATGGACCAGATCGGGAGACAGATGTCTCTAGCTCGCTTGATAAGGAATTTCCGAACCAACACTCGCAAGGAAGGTAAGGGCAATTTCACTTTTCTCCGGAGCAGAGAAAACTTGTTAGAGAGATATTGGAATGAGTTTCACAACAATCACGCGATCCAGCAGCAAGTCGCTGATCTTCAAGGGAATTAATACTTCGGCAAAGACATATATTCAACCATCGAGTTGTGATACACACAGGCGCTGGGTTTGCTGTTGGACTCTCAAGGCGATCTTACTTCCCAAGATCAAACGACAGAAGCGGCTCCGGAGAGAGCTCCTGTGTCTTTGCACTTACCAAAGATCCATCTGCCTACCTTTTCTGGACTACTCGAAGACTGGGAGACTTTCCGCGACATCCATCGCTTGATGATTCATCTTCATCCAGCCTTAACGCCTGTCTAGGAGTTACATTATTTAAAAACTTCAATCGAAGGCGAGGCCAGAATGGAACTGGAGGGACTTCCGATTACCGAGGCGAACTACGTAACAACCTGGGACTTCCTGTTAAAAGGATATGAGCACAAACGACGTTTGACTCAGCATTACATGCATCAATTCGACTACTTCTCACCTCTGACAATTGATTGTCGTGGACTTAGTGATCAACCAGTGGCACAGGTAACAAAGTTATGATGGATCATCTCTGGGCCCGCCACTGGCCCCAGACACCCGACCAGACATTCACATCTAGCAATAGGTGTGGCATGCCTCACGCTCTGGGGACTCGACGAACCTGCACGGCTGACCTCTACATCGGCAGCAGATGAGGAATGTTAATGCTTGTTCCTTGCAGGGCATTATCGACTGGCCATTGGCGCTACGTGGTGCGTTTGCGTGTTGCGTCGCAAGACAATCATTGGTACATTAATACAGAGCAGTTGCTCATCAAGCATTAATGAGCACTCACCAAAAAATATCAAAGGATCCCTCTTATCCACATGGATACGAGGCCTTCATGGATGAATACAAATCCTCCGGTCACATACAGCCGCTAGAATCTTTGAATCAAGATAATCAAGATGATCAAGATGATCAAGATGATCTGTAAGGCCGGTCTGTTACATCGCTCATCATGGCATCTGGCAAAACGCCGATCAGGGGAGCAAACTTCACGTCGTATTTAATGCATCTAGTTGCTCAAACAGTGGACGATCCTTGAATGAGATGTTATTGACAGGCCCAGCCTTACAAGCTGACTTAGTCACAATCTTACTTTGCTGGCGACAGCATCGGACGCATTTTGCGTGGACATCCAAATGATGTACCGACAGATTCGCATGATTGAAGCTGATGTGGACCTGCAACGCATTATTTGGCAACGACCTCAAGACACCCACATTTTCAGTTACTCACACTGACAATCGAAAGCAATTGTTTCTAAACCTTTGTCATAAAGTTATTTTATACTATAATACACATAATCTTCAGGCGGAATTAAAATTAATAAATATAACTTTGAAGTAAATAGTATATTACGACACAAGGCCAGTAAAATAAGAAATGTCTCAGATCACATGTAATTGTCGGCCGAGGCGAAGCCGAGGTTAATAAACATGTGATCTGAGGCTTTCTTTTTTACTGGCCACGGTCTGTATACTATTTTTCTGCTCGACGGTGCCGGAAAGCGGTAACTTCGTTTCGCACAGCGGCCAGGAAGTTGGTGCTTTCCGGCCGGAGGGCAGAAAATCAAATTTTTCTTTATTTCGTTACATTTCAACGTTGCAAACTTCAGACTCATGGATAGTAGTGGATAACACCCCTACAAATCCTGTAACTTCTGTCTTATAAATTTTTCTGTTGGTTACGCTTAAAAAGTTATTTATTATAATAAATTAAAACGGAGAAATTTTTTTCAATGGAAATTGTCTTACGCAAAATAGCATTTCAATTTTATACAAATCTATTTCTTATATATACGCACATATATGTGATTTATCACTATTACATGAAATTAATCTTATGAATTAAAATAAAATGAAACACATAACACGCCCAGCATCATTACAAACTTCATAATTAATTCCACCACTAATTACTCGACATATACGATTCATCACTCCTCGCATTTACTCTCGACTCTTCTCACCACCACTTGAAAAAAAAGCCCGACCTCCACCCTCGACCCTCCGCATCTATCCATCCGCTCGGTGGCGCACGCGCGCGCACGTTCAGGATCAAGGTCTTTCGGTCTACCGTAACGCATCCTCGCCTCTCGTCGGCGTTCATGGCGATGACGACGGCCGCCGTTGCACCGACACAGAGAGGTATGGTGTATATATATATATAAGCGCAAGTGTATAGGTGTGTGGCCATGGCAACGCGCGACGCGCCCGGCGCAATCGATAGAGTGCATAGAGGAAGAGAAAGAGGCTTTTCCACGCGAGGTTGGGAAAAATTTTACGGATAAAATATAAGCGAGGGATTATCGTATATGAGGAATGTTTCAAACGCTGAGCGGAAATAGATTATTTTCTATACATGTTTTCAAAAGAAAATATTATACTTATAATAAGAGACTTTCATTCTTTTGTATGTATGTATACTGTGTTTGCGAATTTTTAACTTTAATTTAAATTCTTACGATAACTTTCAATTTATTTATTTAATACTTTATTTTAATCTCTATTTTAATATTCTCTCTTTTACTTGAATAATGTGTTTTTCTATGTCTTCTCTGTATTTCTGAATGTGATTGTCACCATAAAATCTGTCTAATTAATGGAAAATGTCTATTTTTGGTATTTAACCCATTAACGCCCAAAACGTAAAAAATTTTTTGTAAAGTTTAAGCTTGTAGATAGTAAAGAAAACGACTTTTAATTTTTCTAAAACTTCATATCCCGATGTATTTTTGTTCGCTCTTTCCAATCCCGCCGTCAAATGTAGAGGTTTTTTGTCCAACAAGTCCAATATGGCGGACTTCCTTGAAAAAACACGATGTAAGAAAACTTTTTTTTTTCAAACTTAAATTTCACAACCAAAAAGATGTTGTATAATGCTGGATAGCTTGCACATGGTGCACAAACTATTTTAGCTTTAAAAAAGAATAAGCTGATTTTTGAAAATCAATATAGCTGTTCCAATATGACGGAAATTGATGAAAAAATTGAAAAACCGTGTTTTGTCGCGATATTTGGATAATTTCTTTTAAATAACTTAAATTTAGTTATTAAAGTTGTTTATTATTAATAAGTGAATATTTTTCAACTAAACATAGTGATTTAAAAATGGCGCATTCAAAATGGCGGTCTAGAAACTAAGAAATAATCCATAATTTTAAGTTTTTTTATAGCTTTCAATAGTTCTTTCACTATTGTTCATCTCATATTATTAATTTTTTTTTCTTAAAGTTAAAATAGTTTGTGCACCGTGTGCAAGCTATCCAGAATTATACAACATCTTTTTAGTTGTGAAATTTAAGTTTGAAAAAAAAAAAATTTTTTTTACATCGTGTTTTTTGACAAAAAACCTCTACATTTGACGGTTGGATCGGAAATAGCGGACAAAAATACATCAGGATATGAAGTTTCAGAAAAATCAAAAGTCGTTTTCTTTACTATTTACAAGCTGAAAGTTTACAAAAAATTTTTTACGTTTTGGGCGTTAATGAATTAAATACCAATAATAAACATTTTCCATTAATTAGACATATGTTATGGTGACAATCACAGTCAGAAATACAGAGAAGACATAGAAAAACACATTTAATGGGTTAAGATAATTTCATTATGTCTTATGGCTTAATATAATTCGAGGTCACCTTTACTGATGGTACTTATAGAAAGTGTTGGAAAATGGTAGATCGTTATAGCGAGGTTATAATTAGAATAAATGTTATAATTATATAAAAACGCATTTGAAGAGAAGATTCACCCTGAATAATGATGACACATTCTAATTTTGAATGTTATAAATAACTGATATTCAAATATTAACGATCGCTCTGAAAGAGAAAGGCCACACGCTCGCCCATTGTATGCGTCTCTGTCAATGTGTCCCTGGCAATGACACTCGACGAACTGCTGGGAAACCGCGCACAAGCTCCATGCGATTGCGCGAAACGTGTCCGCGCGTGTCTATAGTTAGTCAATTACGTGATTCAATGAGCGGACACGCGTCCAATGCTGCTGAGAGAGAGAGAGAGAGAGAGCGAAAGGTATTTTAGCTGTTTGTCTTCATTTGTCTTCATTGTGTTGTAGTTCGGGATCTCTAGGGATTCAACGTGTTTTCAGGGTTATTCCGGAAAATGGATTACGTATGCAATTTTACAGCTGTTGATTGAGAATTTGAGGTTTGACCGTGTTAACATTTAGATATCGCTGTATATATCAATGTTGAAATTCATTATGTATCCGAACGAGAAGAATCGAAATTCCATTTTTGCAGATTGGATCCCTTTTTTTCACGACCAACACAATGGTATTCTTAAATTGGCTTATCGATAAGCGTACGTGCCAACCCGGCCACGTGTCCCATCCTTAACGATGAAAAATCGAACCTCCTACTTCGAATCTCTAACATATTTAATACAACCCCTTATTCCTTCTTTGCGCATCCTTTCTCTGTATAAACCAGCGTTTATTTTGCTTTGCCCAACAAAGAGACGAAATCATATGGCTCCGCATTTCATCACCTCCCACTTGCTATATATACTTCCTCTCTTAATTCACCACCGCCACATATTTCCCTAAAATCGAACAAAGATATAAACGCCAGCAACGATCGACACGTGGCATATATTCGGACAGAGTCGCCACGTAGCCCATTATTGTCTCTTCGCTCCATCCGAACCTTGAAAAAAAAAAAATACGCGAGTGAGAGAAGCATCATCGGTGTGCCCTTCGATTTTCGCATTCAAGGTCCGCAGGCAATGCGAGGGTGCAGCGTACCTTCTCTCTCTCTCTCTCTTCATCGTCTGGCCGCGGGGTTACCATGACAACCGCCGCTAAACTACCCTTTGCAAGCGAGTGAACGAGCGAGCCAGCGAACGCGTTCGACTTTCCTGTCTGCCTGGCTCAGTCTGGTTACGCCAACGCCACTCTCTTTCTCTCCCTCCTCCCCACGTTCGCTCTTTGTTCCTGTCTGTCTGGTGAGGAGAGATGCGCCTGTGCGATTCTTTTGTACAGAAAGAAAGAGACAGAGAGAGAGAGAGAGTGAGAGAGGGAGGGATAGAGGGAGCGAGGGAGCGAGGGAGGGTGGTTGTACGGTGGTGATAATGATAAGGATGATGATGAGGGATTTAAGTGGTGGGAGATACAGGAGTTGAGGTAAAGATGGTGTGATTGAAGGTGTTTTACTGAGGTAGGAGACAGGTGAATGATGAATGAATGCTACGTTATCGGGTTGTAAAGATTGCAAAGGGGTGAATTTTTCATTACTACTCTGTCCAATGCATTTATTTCAACGGAATAATTATAAATCCATTGGTGAATTCATATTTGAAATTGATACGGCTAAATTTTGGTTGCCTATTAATTAGGGTAATTCTATTAACAATGTAATAGCTTAATGAATGTTTTAAATTGATAATTTAAATCTGTATTTATAACAGAATTATTAATATCAATGTACTGTTGAAAATCTTCCTTAAAATCTGTCGCTCTTAAGCCACCCTCGCAGTATCATTTCTTTGTCAGCCAATACGGCCGTGTATCTCTTTGTCCCCGTTTCTCCTGGTTCCCTGCTCTAGCAGTCGAAACTCCACAAATTTCCGCACGGCTGGGCCAAACTACCAACCCAGATTCTGCCCACCCCGAGCTACATAATGTGTATAGATATAGGTATAAGTTTAGAAGCTCGCAGACAACGAATTTGGGCCGTCGAGGAGCGTAACGATCTATTTCTCTCCCTCTACATCGTATACTTTAGACTGCCATTGGTGGTCTGAAGATACGTTTAACGGGTTGACAATTCGAGTAAAACAACGGATCTACGGGGTATCAAATAAAGATGGCACGTGGCAATGGTTGAGGAGTAACATTTTTTCGGATTGACTGTAGCAAGTAATGAAATGGTTTATGAAAGTAATTATTTTGTGGAGAGAAAAAAAATAGAATAATTATCCGAGAATAACGATGTATGCATATCAATACGACGCACTTTTCATTTTATAATCTATTCATTCAACTCTCAAATAAACTGCAAAAATTCTAAACCCTCTTCTGATTCATGCAAATACCCTCAAGAAAATTCAATTTTAAACGAGACACCCTTCTTCAAGTTATCAAGAAGAACAAACCGAGAGAGAAAGAATCGTCAACAAACGTGTGCTCATTCCGCACGCTCGAGATACCGCACGATTTCAAAAGAATAATAGTCTAAGAACGCACAGATGAGTACAACTGGGGAGCGTAGAAGAAAGCACACGTGCGGACGCGCGAAGAGAGCGTTTTTATTTTCCTCACCACTTTTTCTCTCTCTCTCTCTCTCTCTCTCTTTCTCTTTTTCTCCCCATGCGTATGTGCAGGTTACTCTTTCTTGTTAATTCGGTGCGAGCAAAAAAAAAGGGACGCAATTAGCGCGTTCTTTTTCTTATCTCGAGAGCCTTTGATTCCGATGCACGGATGCACACGGCAGCAACCGCAGCAGTAGTATATAGCAGCAACTTCTGAAATCATTATTACGTAATTGGTGTATATGCGCTCGCGCGGGTCTATCCGGTTTCACGCTGCTCCTTGTGTATGTGTGTGTGTGTGTGTGTGTTTGACTTTGGTATGGGTATAGTATATATGTATACACGGGAATGTGAGAGAAACTCGCGTTGTTGATTATGACGGTGGGTGGATGCAGTATAAGCTTATGTTGAAGTTCTCTTCACATCGGTGTGTTTAATTTGTTAGAATGAGACGGCATGATAGCGATATGTGTGTGTGTGTGTGTGTGAGTGCGCAAATTATAAGCGTAGTCATTTCTCTTTCTACAGTTGCGGATAAAATCAGTTCTTTATTGTAAGTGGGTACTTTCGTCACAATATATATCATATATACACAAGATTTACATCTCATTTTCATCAACCCCCTTCAACAAACATCTCATAAGCTTTTAAGCCGCACCACAAATGAAAAAAAAAAACCCTCGCACATTGCATAACCCCATTACATTATCCATTCATTCTACGGTACAAAGCTTCTTCTTATCCCCCTCTCGCCCATCAATCCCAATTAACTTCGTTAGCCCAACGATGTAACTTTCCTCTCTCTCTCTTCTCTATCTCTTATCCTCTCTTTCCTTCTCTTCCCGTCGTCTATGCTTCTCTCGCACGATGACGTCCCGGTCACCGACATCGCCACCACCGCCGCAGCCACAGCGGCCAAGTACACGCTCTGGGTTACGGGCGGACCTTCACCGCGCGGCTGCGAGGTCGGCAACCTTGACTAGAGAGGGACGAGGCACGAGCGTCGCACCCTCGAGACTGAGTATATGAGCAAGAGAGTGAGTGAGTGAGTAAGAGAGAGAGAGAGAGAGAGAGAGAGACGATGAGAGCAAGAATATTTAGACGGGTTATATATAGAAGGGTCTGCATGTTAGGTTGTTTTTGGGAGGAGGGAGGAGATGTAACCAGAGAGAAAGAGAGAAAGAGACGGTGATATAGGCTGTGGAGTTTTTTCATTTACGTGAAGAGGAGAGGGTTGAAGAGGTACGGTTGGATTATTGCGCGGTTCTGGAGTGGACAAAATATTTGGGGAATGATATTCATGCGAATAAATAGTATATACCAGTGTGTAGATGAAATGATATTATTTCGTAATATATCGTAAAATATTTACAGGTAAATTGAGGTATAGCGAATTACTACGACTTTAAATTTATTATAAAAGTTTAGTTTTTTTATTAAAATGTTATTTTATATTACAGTCTACAAACTGAAACCCTTATTAAAATCATAAACAAGCTAACAGGTATATATTTTTAACGAATTATCGTTAATTTAATAAATATAACGATTTAATAAATAAACTTTTGGGTAAACCCTTCTTCTAAAGAATCTCTGTATGAAACTGCCCACCGACATCACCGCGTCGCGTACACATTCATCTCAAACAAAGTGCGAGAAGAAGAAGAAGAAGAAGAAGAAACGTTCGTAAAGGGCAGTAGCTCCTACAGCGTGCGCTCGCGGTTCTTGCCCTCTCGCTCCGCGCGCTAATGTCGGTCCTCGAACCCGTGCTTAGTTCTCTCTCTCTCTCTCTCTCTCTCTCTCTCTCTCTTCTCTATCCCTGTCCTTATATACGCGTACCTGCAGCTTACGCGCGCGTGCGGCAGATATACGTTTAAAGCACCAATGAGCCGATCTGCGGATGGGAAATGACGACGCGCGAATCTGTTTGCTTATTTCACAAGAAAGATTGGTTGATGGTGTAGGATATATATATTAATTAATAATGCGATATATATATATTAATTAATAATGCGATAGAGATATACGAGATTGTTATTATGATAGGGTGAGAAAGAGGCGTGGAAGGTAAATTAAAATTAGCAGTGTGTAGTGTAGTTTTAGGGGAATGAGTGAATTATTTATTGAATGAAGAAGCGTGATCCTTGTATAGAGTTTTAATTTTAAATTTGCAAATCTACATAGGAATACCTTTGCAATAAACATCAAGCAAATTATTTTTCCGCGTATCCTTAAAATATGCGCCAACTATATGTGCAATTACATAAAGTGTGTATGTTTAATTAGCTTGAAATTCAAATTAATAATGTGGAATGGAATTTTTAATTTTCATCTCGTGTTTTTTTGAAATGTGCTTCAGTAAAAATATTAAAAAATGTTTTGTAAAAATTATTAAGCAGACTTTTGAAGTTATAACAGACTGGCGAAATTAAAAAAATTACTCTGTTTTATGGGGAATTGCTACTGCAATACTTTTTGTATACTTTTACTGAATAATTTTCTCTAACTACCATTATATATCAACAAATCTTCTACTTATTATTATTATAAACTTTTGCTCTTTTTTTTAATCTAAAAAGAAATCCTCCAAAAAAAATCTCAACTCAGATACACAACCGCTCGGACAAACTCTCACCGCTTCTCACGCGCTAACCTCGTACTTATATACCACCGTAATTCTGACATCCGAATTCGAACGAAAACGGCCTCTCATTATACTTGCATAAGCGGCGCATGGCACAGCGTCGGCGCAACGACGACAGAAACAAGGAGAGAGAGAGAGAGATAGAGAGAGAGAGAGGGAACTTAGCAATTCAAATCGCGGTCGTAATGCGTTGCTCGCGTATGCGCTATATGTATTAATGGGTCAGTGGCATCGGTGCAGCGGCGGCACTAGCCGCGCCTGTGTCTTTATGTGTACATATATATATGCGCGGTGAACCTCGTTCAGAGCGTTGCACTTTTGCTCTATCGTCGTTCCCCCACTACTAGTTTCCTTCTCTGCAAGAGAGAGAGAGAGAGAGAGAGATCGTGCGCTAGTACTTTTTATCTTATTCATCTGTGCGGCGTAGACGAGGTCTCTCTCTCTCTCTCTCATTCTCTCTTTCGCTCGTTTACTTTTGGTGTATATGTATCGGTACAGTGCACGGGTTGCAGCCTGTAGTGTGAATTGGCGTGGTTTATCTATAGCGCGCACGCTTTGATTTTTTGTTGGGGTGGAGGAATGTGTAGGTATTCTGGAATGTATCGAGATCGTGCGGTAGCTCGATATTTTCAAGTATAATTAAAAAAGTATACAAATTTAATCATTGTCGGCAATATGATATATATAGGTGTAACATATCAATGATATATCTACGCGAATTTGATGCGTATAAACGTTTTCATGTACACACACACACACACACACACACACACACACACACACACACACAACCTGTTCAGTAAATGTATGTTTTGCTCAACGGAATCGTGTAGAGCGCGAAATTGTGACCGAAAAGTTCCTTTACCGTTTTTTGATATGGCAAGTAGTTTTTTGAGCATCAATGTCTCAAAATTGTTTATTTTCAATA